>CAUYQG010049499.1:0-11368 GCA_963574415.1 Tarsius wallacei | reverse complement strand
TATGAGTGTCCACTGCATTCCAGCCTGGGCGACAGAGTGAGACACTGACTTAAAAAAAAAAATTTGCCGGGCTTGGTGGCTCAGCCTGTAATCCCGCACTTTGGGAGGCTGAGGTGAGTGGATTGCCTGAGCCCACGGGTTCAAGACCCTCCTGGGCAACTTGGCGAGACCTCATCTCTACAATAAAATTTTAAAAAATTAGCCGGGCGTGGTAGTGCGCGCCTGTAGTTCCAGCTACTCGGAAGGCTGAGGCAGAAGGATCGCCGGAGCCCAGCAGGTCGAGGCTGCGGTGGCCGGGAGCGTGCCACTGCACTCCAGTCTGGGCGACAGAGTGAGACTCCAATTCAAAAAAAAAAAAGTAATTGATAAGATAGATATACAGCACACAATTTGTTTCTTATTCTGGCTCTGTGATCCTAGGTAAGATGCTCAACCTCTCTGAGCTTTAGTGTTCCCCGGATGCAAAATGAAGTCATAGCTCACAGTTCTCTAACGTCCTTGCTGTCTCAGAATCCTTGGTTCTTTATAGTTGCTTGCTTACCATAACATCTATCTGATGACTGGCATGCTCCATTTATGTAGCCTGAAGTTAGTGTCTTATGTTTGTCCTTCTATAAAGAATTGCAGGCTGGGTGCAATGGCTCATGCCTATAATTCCAGCACTTTGGGAAGCTGAGGCAAGAGGATTGCCTGAGCCTGGGACTTTGAGACCAGCCTAAGCAATGAGGCAAGATCTTGTCTCTACAATAAATTAAAAAATTAGGTGTGGTGGCGTGCTCCTGTAGTTCCAGCTACTTGGAAGGTTGAGACAGAAGGATTGCCTGAGCCCAGCAGTCGCAGCTGCAGCCACCATGAACATGCCTCTGCTCTCCAGCCTGGGCAACAGAGTGAGACCCCAACTCAAAAGAAAAAAAGAAAAAGAAGAAGAACTGCAGTAATTTTATCTAGCCCATGCACAACCCACAGATTCCCAAAGGGGAAGTGAAACGTCTTTTTTCCTAAGAATGTACTAGCTTAGTTTGCTTTCTTGTCCAACCCCTCCAGAGTTACCATCTTATCAATCTATCGTGTAAGCAAGTAAGGATATTTTCTTTTTTTTTTTTGGGGTCGGAGTCTAACTCTGTCACTAGGCTGGAGTGGGATATTTTCATCTAGTTTTAGTTTCCTGTTTGCTGAGAATATACCCAATAGTCTCTCTGCTGTCTGTACATTTTAAATGCACTGCATAGTTAAAATCAATCTACATTTTGGTGGCTCGTGAACAAAGTCCATACCTTTATCATCAACTTGACAGACTCCACGGTTTCATCTGCTGAAACATCAAACGGTTCAAACGATCCTTCAAAGGCTATGAATATCTTCATTGCTCTATTACCTTCTCAAAAGGAAAAAAAAGGAAAGTTGTTTTCAAAAGTCCTGCTGGATAGCTGGCAAAATTCCAATTCACAATTATAGACAAAAATGATGGCCAGAGGCAGTCACTGTCTGGTCTTGAAGGTTAGTTGAAAGAATGCGAAGAGCCTAGTCCCACAGTTTCACAGTGTTAGACAACACAGACAGCAGCTGCACTGGAGGCAACGTTTCTCCATTGAAGGCTGTGGTCAGCAGCCACCCTGCTCCTATATTACGGAAACCAGCAAACTTGACAATGACTGAGGCAAGTGTGGACAAGCTTCCAACACGTAACACAAAAATGCTGCATGTAAATCGCACTTTTGTGATGTGGCTACCATCCGTGGACTCTTGAATTCAGATTTACTCAAGTACAGTTGATTGAAACACTCTTAAAAATAGATCGCTGATTGGGATGCACTAGCATCAGGTGAGGCAAAACAAGGGTTGATTTCATTGAATGTGATAATCCTGAAAGTTCTCTGTAAATAACTCCGAGCGGAAGCTTTCTGGTTTCCATAACAACTCTGTGTACTTGTTTCCTGGCAGTATTTCTAATCCTGCCACGGGGTACAGAACAATGCCCACTTGCACCAGGGAGATGAATGTGTAGGCTGAGGACTCTGACTTTCCCTTCTCATCTCTGTGTGATAGAATCTGCTGCACAGCAACAGAATATGGTTGGTATTTCTCTTAGTCTTTGCCTTGATGTTATTTAGAACAATCTACTATTGTTATCTCCTTCCGCCTCCCTTAGTGTTGGTGGGAAATATTTCAAACTCCACTCCATTAGTGAGTGAATAATCTGGGCATGGTGGCACATGTCTGTAGTCCCAGCTACTTGGGAGGCTGAGGCGGGGGGGATCGCTTGAGCCCAGGAGTTTGAGGCTGTAGTGCACTATGATCGAGCTTGTGAGTAGCTGCTACACTCCAGCCTAGGCAAAATAGGGGGAACCTATCTCCTAAACAAAACATTATGGAAGAAAATACTCAATTTATAAAAGAAAGGATAACTTATTAGGAGTAAACTCAACAGTAAACATGCACAGCCATGTACATGTAAGAGTTGTATAAAGTAAACATAAAGGCCGGGAATGGTGGCTCATGCCTATAATCCCAACATTTTGGGAGGCTGAGGTGAGAGAATTCAAGATCAGCCTGGGCAACTTGGGGAGACCTCGTCTCTACAATATATCAAAAAATTAGCCAGACATGGTGGCGCATGCTTGTAGTTCCAGCTACTTGGAAGGCTGAGGTAGAAGAATCACCTGAGCCCAGCAGATTGAGGCTGCGGTGGCCATGAGGGTGCCACTGCGCTCCAGCCTGAACGACAGAGTGAGACTCCAACTAAAAAAATAAAGATAAAAAACAAATAAAATAAACATAAAAACACAGCCAATAGACCTGGCATGGTAGCTCATACCTATAACCCCAGCACTTTGGGAGACTGAGGTGGGACGATTGCTTGAGTCCAGGAGTTCGAGACTAGCCTATGCAATATAGCAAGAGCTTGTCTCTACAAAAAAAAAAAAAAAAAATTAAAAATTAGCAGGGGGTGGTGGTGTGCACCTATAGTGCCTGCTACTTGGGAGGCTGAGGTGGAAGGCTTGCCTGAGTCCAGGATGTTGAGGCTGTGGTGAGCCAGGAGTGTGGCATTGCACTCCAGCCTGAGTGACAGAGTGAGACCCCGACACAAGAAGAAAAGAAAAAAAAAATCCACAGCTAATAAACATAAACAAAAGACTTGAACAACTGGACAGGCATACTATAGCCTTGGAAGCAAGGTTCAACATCATTAAAGTCATCAGTTCTTCCTAAGTTAATCTATAGATTAATTTTATCTCAATAAAAATACCAATAGAATATTTTTGTTGTTTAATTTGGCCAGATGGTTCTAAAATTCATGTAGAAAAGTAAACAAGCAAGGATAGCTAGAAAAATTCAGAAAAGTAATAAGGAACAATCACCTACCAAATGTTAGAATTTATATTGTAAGGCTACCATAATTAAAACAGTGTGTTACTGCACATGAAGTGTCAGAAAAATTAGTAAAAATAATATAGAAATGGATTCAAATACATACAAGAATTTAGTACATGACAAAAGTGGCATCCAGCATCAGTGGGGATGGAATGGGGAAATAAGATATAATATTCAAATAATAGTGTTGGATTAACCAGGCAGTCACCTGAAAAAAAAAAAAATAGAGTCATACTTTTTAAACTTACATCAGGAGAAATTAAAAATTAATCAAAATTTTTGGCTTTTTTTTTTGAGTCGGAGTCTCACTCCGTCGCCCAAACTGGAGTGCAGTGGCGGCTCTTGACTTGCTGGGCTCCGGTGATCCTTCCGCCTCAGCCTTCCGAGTAGCTGGAACTACAGGCGTGCGCTACCACGCCCGGCTAATTTTTGATTTGTTGTAGAGATGAGGTCTCACCAAGTTGCCCAGGCGGGTCTCGAACATGCGGGCTCAGGCAATCCACTCAAAGTAAAAGATACAATTATGAAAACATTTGGGTTTTTTTTTTTTTTTAGTTGGGGTTTCACTCCCACCCAGATTGAAGTGCAGTGGCACGCTCACAGCCACCACAGCCTTGACCTGCTGGGCTTGGGAAATCCTTCCACCTCAGCCTTCCAAGTAGCTGAAAGGTGCGTACCACATGCCCAGCTAGTGTTTTTGATTTATTGTAGAGATGAGGTCTTGCGAAGTTGCCCAGGCTGGTCTCAAACCCCTGGGCTCGAGCAATTCTTCTTCTTCCTCCACCTCCCAAAGTGCTGGGGTTACTGTGCTTGGCTCAGATTTTTTATTTTTTAAAATCACCTTGAGTGATAAGAGCTTTCTAACTGTGACAAAAATTCTTGAGGTCATAAAAGGGAGCAGTGAAAAATTTAGCTATATTTTTAAAAATCCCCATGACAAAAATCACTTAATATAAGGTCAAGGATAAATAAAGTGATAAAAATTTTGCAACAAAAAACAGTTAAAGGGTAATTTAATATATAAAGCATACCCACAAAAATTATAACATGATGCTTTTTTTAAGCACAAAGTTGGAAAAGATCTAAAAGTTCGAGTACACACTCTTGTTGAATCTGTTCCAATGTTACTTTGTCATAGAGAGTGTGATGTGGTACAATTCCATATGACGGAAAACTTGGAAATCGATATTAAAATTACAAATGAACATATTCTTTGACCCAACAATTCCATTTCTAGGACTTTATCCTTACAATATATATGCCTATTCGCAAAAGTGATATAGGTGTAACATTATCCATTGTAGAGTTGTTTGTAATAGCAAAAGATTAGGAACATCTATCGTGTCCATCAATAGGAGACTGGTTAAATAAATTACTTTTTATTCATACAATGCCATACGGTCATTAAAAAGAACAAACAGGTTTTTTGTATCAGTATGCAAAAATCTTCAAGATTTATCATTAAGTGAAAAAAGCAAGATGCAACATACAGAGTGTAGTATGTTACCATTTGTGGAAAAAAGGAGGAAATCATATGTATAGCCATAGATATTGGTATGCTGTTTGCATATACCTCAAAATTTCTGGAACTATATGCAGGACATTAGAAATATTGGTGCCTATGGAAAGGAGACTTGAGCATCAAGGGATACCATGGATAAGAGCAATATTTTTCACTGTATTATCTTTTTAAAAATAGCTTTCTTCTTTTTTTTTTTTTTGAGTTGGGCGTCTCACTCTGTCGCCCAGACTGGAGTGCAGTGGCCGCTCTCGGCCACCGCAGCCTCGACCTGCTGGGCTCCGGCGATCCTTCCGCCTCAGCCTGTCAAGTAGCCAGAACTACAGGCACAAGCCACCACACCCAGCTAATATTTTGATTTATTGTAGAGATGAGGTCTTGCCAACCTGCCCAGGTGGGTCTCGAACCCGTGGCCTCAGGCAATCCACTCGCCTCGGCCTCCCAAAGTGCTGGGATTACAGGCTGAGCCACTGAGTCCAGCCAAAACTTTATTCTTTAGAACAGTTTTAGGTTCACAGCAAAATTGAATGGAAAGTACAGAGTGTTCCCACATAACCCCTAACTTACATATGACAGCATCCCCCACTATCCAAATCCTGAACCAGAACAGGTGAGGTGGCTCATGCCTGTAATCCCAGCACTTTGGGAGGCTGAGGTGGAAGGATTGTTTGAGCGCAGGAGTTCAAGAACTGCCTGGGAAACATAGTAAGACTTTGTCTCTACCCTCCGTCCCCCCAGAAATGGTCTGGTGTGGCATGGTGGTGTGTGCTTATAGTCCCAGCTACTTGGGAGGCTGCAGCAGGAGGATTGCCTGAGTCCAGAAGGTTGAGGCTGTGGTGAGCCATGATTGTGCCATTGCACTGAATCCAGACTCAAAAGAAAAGTCCTGAATCAGAATGGTTCTTGTTTTATTTTTTTAAAAAAACAAATGATCGACCTATATTGATACATCTTTTTTTTTTTTTAAGTGAGAAAGCAAGATTTATTAAGAGGACAGAAAATCTCCAAGCTCCCACAGTGGGAGGGGATCCAAGGGGGTTGCCCGATATATCTTTATCACTGGAAGTCCATAGATTACAGTTAGGGTTCGTTCACTCTTGGTGTTGGACAGTCTATAGGTTTATGTGTAATGACATGTATCCATCCTTATAGTATCATGGAGATCAGTTTCACTGCCCTAAATACAGGGGAACTTAAAAAAAATTTATTTATAAAAGTTTGTGTATTTATTCTTACATATTTAAACTTGTCATCTCTTCACAGTACTCTCTGTCTGATGCAATACACCTGTTAAGACACTTTTTCCACCGCTTAAAACAGTTTTCGAATTTGTCAATTTTGATGCCTTGGAGTGCTTCTGCCGTTTTTTTTGTTTCACTTCTTCCACATCAGCAAAACGTTTCCCTCTGAGGACTTTTTTCATTTGGGGAAACAAAAAACAAAAAAGTCACTCTTGGGGAGAGATCAGGCGAACAGGGAGGATGGGGCACCGGGGTTGGTTAAAAACTGCTGAACACTCGGTGTGGTGTGGGCAGGTGCGCTGTCATGGTGGAAGAACAAGTCACCTGTTTGCCACAGCCCTGGATATTTCTTCCACAAATCGTGAGGCAACCTTCTCAAAAATTCTAGGTAAACACTTTCTTTTTTTTTTTTGAGTTGGAGTCTCACTCTGTCGCCCAGACTGGAGTGCAGTGGCCGCTCCCGGCCACCGCAGCCTCCACCTGCTGGGCTCCAGGGATCCTTCCGCCTCAGCCTTCCAGTAGCTGGAACTACAGGCGCGCGCTACCACTCCTGGCTGATTTTTGACTTATTGTAGAGATGAGGTCTCGCCAAGTTGCCCGGGATGGTCTCGAACCCTCGGGCTCGGGCAATCCACTCACCTCAGCCTCCCAAAGCGCGGGATTACAGGCTGAGCCACCGAGCCCGGCTGGTAAACACTTTCAATGGCTGATCTGGAGGAACAAATTCCGAGTGTACAAGGAGTCTACCCTCCAAAAGAGAATTCTAGGTTTTTTGAGGGTCCCCCCTGGTATCCTCTGGGCTCTGCTTATGTATTCCTCTCTTTCTTCTCAGCCCTCCAATGTTGGCAGTAACCTTCTGAAGGACATCTTAGTTGCTTCCAAGTTTTGGAAATTATAAATAAAACTGGAAGAAATATCCATATGCAGGTTTTGTGTGGATATAAGTTTTCAGCTCTTTCTGGTAAATACCACGATGAGTCTGCATAGCTTTGTGCGAAACTGCCAAATGACCTCCAGAGTGACTACCATTTCATTCTGACCATTCTGAATGAGAGTTTCTGTTTCTCCACATTCTCACTGGCATTTGGTGTTGTTATTGTTTGTATTATCTGTTTATTTTTTACAGTTTTGAACCATGTGAATAATTAAATGAAATAAAATGGAAAGAAAAAAAGCCCAACTCACAGCCCTTCCAAGAAGCCTTCTCAATCTCTCTTCAGGAAAGTTGACCTCTTTCTCTACTGCATATATATGTGTGTGTATATATATATATTCTTTAATTAATTTCTTTAAATTATTTTATTCATTTAATATGTCAGTGTCCGCTTCCTCCTTTAGATTGTGAGCTTCTTGTTGGAGGGGCAGTGTCTTAATTACCTTTGTGTCCTCAGTGGCCTGGCCAAGTGGATGAATAAACAAGTTAGTTTATTGTAGATTAATATCATTAAACATTGTGTCGTAATAATGAAATGATAATAGATTTGAAAAACTCTTAGCAATATAGGAATAGCTTAAAATAATATGGATTCGACTTGAAAGTTCTCTTAGTTGCAATTTAGGGACAGCTTGCTTTAGCATCTAGAGGTCCTTTTAAAGGTTTTTTTCCTTTCTCTAGGAGTTTTATTTTATTTTTATTTTTTCCTGAGTCACTCTGTCACCCAGGCTGGAGTGCAGTGGCATACTTACAGCTATCGAAACCCTGACCTGCTGGACTCAAGTGATCATTCTGCCTCAACCTTCCAAGTGGCTGGAAGCACAGGTGTGCGCCACCACACCCGGCTAATTTTTTTATTTATTGTAGAGACGAGGTCTCCCCAAATTGCCCTGGTTGGTCTCAAACCCCTCGGCTCAGGCGATCCTCTCACCTCTGCCTCCCAAAGTGCTGGAATTATAGGCATGAGCCACCACACCCAGCTCTAGGAGTTAAAATTAATGTAGTTAGCCACTGGGGGCCTCCTACATGCAATGGAAAACGTTAACTCTTTGGAAGATTTGGTCATGAATATGACCTTTAGGGATTTACCATAAGTAGAGAAGGTGACAGATGTCCAAACCACCTGGACCATCTTATAAGATGAATTGTGATAAGAGAGCTGAAAACAAAATTGGAGGTGTGTGTAGGTGAAGACATTTGATCTGAGATGAAGGTCTATTGTTCATTTATTTATTTATTTATTTATTTATTTATTTTTGAGTTGGAGTCTCACTCTGTTGCCCAGACTGGAGTGAAGTGACTGCTCCCCTGCCACTGCAGCCTCAACCTGCTGGGCTCCGGCAATCCTTCCGCCTCAGCCTTCCACGTAGCTGGAACTATAGGCGCGCACTACCATTCCCGGCTAATATTTTGATTTACTGTAGAGATGAGTTCTCTCCAAGTTGCCTAGGCGGGTCTCGAACCTGCGGGCTCAGGCAATCCACTCACCTCGGCCTCCCAAAGCGCGGGATTACAGGCTGAGCCACCGAGCCCGGCCTTCATTTATTTATTTATGCAGTACATACATATGTAGTGGCAGAAAGGCATGATATCTTTTTTTTTTGTTTTTTGAGTTGGCGTCTCACTCTGTCACCCAGGCTGGAGGGCAGTGACATGCTGGAACTACAGGCACATGCCACCATGCCTGGCTAATTTTTTGATTTACTGTAGAGATGAGGTCTCGCCAAGTTGCCCAAGCTGGTCTCAAACCCGTGGGCTCAGGCAACCCTCTCACCTCAGCCTCCCAGAATGCTGGGATTATAGGCGTGAGCCACCACACCCTGCATGATATTTTTCTTTACCCATCATAAGGGTCATGGCCAACACTCCTATACCAAAAGACAGGTTAATAAGAGAAGACCATAACAAATGTTTGATTATTTGTTCATTTATTTATTTATTTTTGAATTAGAGTCTCGCTCTGTCACCCAGGCTGGAGGGTAGTGGCATGCTGACGGCCACTGTAGCCTTGACCTGCTGGACTCAGGCGATCCTTCTATCTCAGTCTTCCAAGTAGCTGGAACTACAGGTGCATGCCACCACACATGGCAAATTTATTTTTTATTTTTATAGTAGAGACGAGGTCTCATCAAGTTGCCCAGGCTGGTCTTGAACCCCTGAGTTCAGGCAATCCTCTTGCCTCGGCCTCCCAAAGTGCTAGGATTACAGGCTTGAGCCACCGTGCCTGGCCCTTTGTTCATTTATTGTGGGGTTAGCGTTTTACTCTGCTGCTCAGTCTGGAATGCAGTGGCATGATTACGGCTTATTGCGGCCTTGATCTCCTGAGCTTAGGCAAGCCTTCTACTTCAGCCTTCAGAGTAGCTGGGACTACAGGTGCAGAACACCATCCTGGCTAATTTTTTTGACGTGGTCTTGCTTTGTTGCTTAGGCTGGTCTCAAGCACTCCTCTCACCTCAGTCTTTCAGTGTGTTGGAATTACAGGCATGAGCCCCTGGGCCCAGCCAACACATTTGTTGATCAGTTTTATGTGACGTAGAAGACTTCAGAAATGGATATTCAAAAAGCCAGGAAAAACCATTCATTTTTAAACTTAGATTTGATGGCGAATGGGCAGCTGAGTAGAAATGCGATTAGACTAATGGGTATAATCTAATGGTAATGGGATTAAGGGGGAAAATGAAGCAAGGTCTGTACTGTGTAGCATTTCCTCCTCCCAAGTATAGGACAGGATCCCTCCGGAATGAAGATCTTCAAGGGAGGGGGAGAAGTAATAGAGTGACCTTTCTGGGTTTTATGGCTTGCGTTGGAGGAGAGGAGTGTTTATGACCCACCTTGGGGAAAAGGAATTCTTGTTCTGTGACTCCCTTTAGGGAACCAGAGGGCAGAAGGTCAGCGAGACAGACTGCTTCTGAGTCCTTCCAGTCTCCTTCAGTTCAAAGTACTAAGCATGGGCTAGGCACAGTGGCTTATGCCTGTAATCCTAGCACTTTGGGAGGCGAAGGTGGCGGATTGCTTACGCCCTTGTGTTTGTGATCAACCTGGGCAACGTAGTGAGACTTTGTCTCTACAAAAGAAAAAAAAAAAATTAACTGTGGTGCACACTTGTAGTCCCAGCTACTTGGGAGGCTGAGGCAAGAGGATGATGTGAGTCCTGGAGGTTGTGGCTGGGTGAGCTGTGATCATGCCACTGCACTCCACCTGGGCGAAAGAGCAAGACCCCAACTCAAAAAACAAAAGAAAACAAAGTTCCCAGCATGCCAAATCGTCATACTTTGGGGCATCATTTTCTGAGCCCCACCACCACTGAGTTCCTACTATGTGCCAGACACTGTTCTGCGTTGGATTACTGCAGTGCACAAGACATGGAGCTTCTAGTCTAGTGCGTGTTTGGGGTGGAGCGGGGCTAAGGATAGGTAGGAAATAGGGGAGAGGGCAAATATAATAAGTAATCAATAAAGAAGCTCTGTTTAAAGAGAATAGTCAGATAGCAAGGATAAGCATGGAAAAAGTAAGACAAAATAAATGTAGAGAACTAGGAAAAAATTGCTTACTAGGAATAACAACATGGGAAAGAGTTAGATTAAATGCAGGGAACAGGCTCGGTGGCTCACACCTATAATCCCAGCACTTTGGGAGACCGAGGTGAATGAATTGCCTGAGCCCGCGGGTTCTAGACCCGCCTGGGCAACTTGGTGAGACCTCATCTCTATAATAAATAAAAAAATTAGCTGGGTGTGGTGGCACGTGCTTGTAGTTCCAGCTACTTGGAAGGCTGAGGCGGAAGGATCACCTGAGCCCAGTAGGTCGAGGCTGCGGTGGCCGTGAGTGTGCTATTGCACTCCAGCCTGGGTGACAGAGTGAGATGCCAACTCAAAAAAAAAAAAAGATTAAATGCAGGAAAAACAAATAGGAATATGATACATAGCAATGAGGAAGGAGAAAGAGACTTGGATGAGGGTGAAAAGAAATGCTATGCCATAAATGGTGACTAATGTCTTAGTCTCTGATCCCTCCTATGTTTAAAAGATGGAAATCAGTTACTTAATTCTTTTTTTTTGTTTGTTTGTTTGAGTTGGAGTCTCACTCTGTCGCCCAGACTGGAGTGCAGTGGCCGCTCCCGGCCACCGCAGCCTCGACCTGCTGGGCTCCAGGGATCCTTCTGCCTCAGCCTTCCAGTAGCTGGAATTACAGGCGCGCGCTACCACGCCCGGCTAATTTTTTGATTTATTGTAGAGATGAGGTCTCGCTTGCCCAGGCGGGTCTCGAACCCGCGGGCTCAGGCAATCCACTCACCTCAGCCTC
>CAUYQG010049498.1:0-11834 GCA_963574415.1 Tarsius wallacei | reverse complement strand
GAATTTAGGAATGACAAAGGAGAGTGGCCTCAGAGTCTCTCATGTTGTTGCAGTAGAGCTGTGGGCCAAGTCTGGGTTCATGTCAACTAGGATGAATTCCAAGCTCACTCACATAGTTACTAGCAGCAGGCTTCAGTTCCTGGTCATAATCTGTCTCTTTCTTTCTTTCTTTTTAGAAAGCAGGATGTATTGAGAGGACAGAAAATCTCCCACAGTGGGAGGGGACCCGAGGGGGTCGCCCACTCATCATAATCTAAGAAGACTGCTCTTAACATAGCTTACTTAAAAATATAAGTAATCAAGCCGGGCTCGGTGGCTCAGCCTGTAATCCCGCGCTTTGGGAGGCTGAGGTGGGTGGATTGCCTGAGCCCGCGGGTTCGAGACCCGCCTGGGCAACATGGCAAGACCTCATCTCTACAATAATCAAAAATTAGCCGGGTGTGGTAGCGCGCGCCTGTAGTTCCAGCTACTTGGAAGGCTGAGGAGGAAGGAATCGCCGGAGCCCAGCAGGTCGAGGCTGTGGTGGCCGGGAGCATGCCACTGCTCTCTAGTCTGGGCAACAGGCTGAGACTCCAACTCAATTTATATATGTGTGTGTGTGTGTGTGTGTGTGTGTGTGTGTGTGTGTGTGTGTGTAATCAAAGAAAGAGACAGGAGTGAGAACTCAAGAGATAACCCAGTCTTTTTCATAACCGACTCTCAGAAATGACACTTTTGCCATGTTCTAGGGATCACCGGAGGCCAATCCTAAAAAAATATTGTGGATACTTCACAAGGGTGTGCATATGAGGAGGTGGGATCATCTTAGATGCTACCTACCATAATTCTATTAAAGTTATCCAGAAGACTGATAAATGGACAGGTGTAATCCTGAGAAGGGACATCAATGTTAGAGATGGGTGTTTAAATACCTTCATAGTGATTGGCAGTTAAGGCCGCAAGAGTAAATGAGAACACCCAGTCAGAGATTTCCTAGACAAGTCACCCTCAAAGGGTTGTACACAAGCCCCATTCTCTGTCTCACCAGTGACTGAAAGGACAGGGGTGAACTGGAAGCAAATAATTTCCCCAAATCTGAGTTTAGTCTTAAAAATTTACTTTCAGAAGTTCTATGTGGCCTTGCCCCACCTACATAAGTCATCAGCTTTCCAGGATGACTGCTGTATTCACTGATTTGTTTATTCAATAAACATATGTTGCAAACATAATATATATAATATATGGGCAAAAAAAGTTAGTGTATAACAGAGACTTAATTTTGTCATTTTGAAGGAGAAGAATCACAAATAAAATCCTTAAAATCAAAAATATTTGGGTGAAAGTAGAGACAGAGTATACCCTGAAAATAAAAAAAAAAGAGAGAGAGAAGAGGAGAATCTTCCAGAAGACAAGAAGAAGATAAGAAAAAGGGTAGATTCCATGAAGTTAAATTAGTACAGAACTTTATTTAAAAAGAAATAGATAATTGAATTTGGGGCAAAACTTAACAAAGAATGTCAAATTAGAAACATCCAAGAAATAATGAATTAAAGTATAGTAATTAAGTTATAGGTAGTTAGAAATTAACATGAAAATAATGGAAATGCCTGTTTATAACAAAAATCATAACAGACAAGACTTTTTAACATTTTCAACAGTTGGAAATTAAATACTTAAAACTACATTACCGGTTCATTTTCCAAGATATATATCATCTTTGATCAAACCAGGCTTCGGCAGAATTTTGAAATAGAAGAATTCAAATTTTTTTGTCCATCTTTTCCTGTTAATAGTGAGTTTTCTTATTTTTTAAAATCTCACCTACTTCTTTAGAACAAAATGTTGTTAAAAGGACCCATATGTAGTGTTTCTATTGTAGATTATTCTGCCAAGAAATAATTCTCTTAATGTAACCAAATGCATTCAGTAACAATTCACTATTTTCTTCCCTTCATATTTCATATTCAATTCATCAGAAAATCTTGCCATACTTACCTTAAAATAGAAAAAAAACACAATCTTTTTACTACTTCTCAGAATCACCACCCCACGCTCTTTGATCCAAGCTTTTATTAGTTCTCACGTGATTTACTACAAAGATTTCTAACTCTTTACGTTGGCCTTCTCATACTCCTAGACCAATGCTAATTATTCCTAGAACCACAGCCAGACCTAGCTGAATACAAGTATTTAGGTAATGGCAATTATTTTCTCTAGATCTAGTCCCTTTCTTATGACTAGATGCAATTTGCAGTTCATTTCTTATTCTGAATTTTGATTAGTCTTTATAGCAATGGAATGTTGTGGGCTTCAGAAGAGAAAATCATTCCAATCCCTTGTGTACATAAACAGCATATTGACTCCTCCCTTATAGACGTGAACTATATTTTATTTCCAGCATATATAGAGATTGAGAGCTTCTGATTTATGCAAATAAGCTCCTTCAAATACATAAAACATAAGACACTGACCTCAATTCATCATCGGCATGTTTTTAATGTAAAAAACATAGAACTATGCTAATTCTACTTCTAAATTCCTTTTGTAAGTCATATTTCTTTCCTGTCATTAGCCATATTTATTCACAGTGATGGCAGTTTGGTTTAATTCAGGCAGCCTACAATATTTAAAATAAAAACCCATTTTTAAAATCTGTTACTAATTTTTTTTAAGGATTAAATACTGTTAATGTGCCAATGGTAATAGAAATTATTATGGCTAGTACACAAAATTAAACATTTAACTTACATATTTCCCAGTTAAAAATAATAATTCTATTGCATTTTTTCCACCAAGAATTATAGTAACATTTTCACATGTCCTGATGTCAATCTCAACCATTTATATTCTCGTAGATTTTACACAGATTTTGTGAAGTTATCTTGATACTCAAGTCAGTCTAATAACTGCAATTTCACCATATTCAATACATGAACACTGTTACATGATTTTGTTTATCAGACATTTTTTAGCATGATATCTGAGTAGGCTTGTCTGAAAGGAGATTTGCCTCAAACTAAGAAATCCCGGCTCAGAAGCAAGGTCAAGCCTAGAGTCCAGAGTGCTGTCCAAGGCCATCAGACCCTTCTCTGGTGTTTTAGCCTGAGTCGTTTCCCCTGCTAGACATTTTTTACTCTCTCTCTCTCTCCTTGATTATTTACTACTTTTCCACTGTGAAATCCATGCAAATACATCTGTCCAGGAACTTGTTTAAGATATCCATGAAAGTTCTGCTACAATTCTTTGAAGCCTATATTATGAGCTTCATTATCAATCATTCTTTTCACCCTGTGTTCCAGTCTCACTGTATCCCATCACTATTTCTCAAATATGTGGTGTGTGTTTCCAAATCTCTGTCGATGGAGTTTTGTTGTCTGAAATGCTTTCTTGTGCCTCAAAAATGCTCTCTTTTTTGCATTTTAAAAAATGACATGTTTATTAATACAAATATTCAGAGTAAGCTGCTTAAATCATTTTTGGGGGAGGGACAAGTTGAAGGTATAAATAAAACCCAGAAGAGTTGAAACAAGAAAGATACGTCATCCATTCCCATCTCCTAGATGTATACTGAAATGTTAAGATGGCTGCTGCTTTTATCTGATCCCCTCCCCTTTGAGTAAATTTGACTTTAACACAGTTATTATGATACAGTGTATATTTTATTTTTGTTTTCCTGTGACATTAGGTTGGGTATTTTTCTGTGCTACCACAAAGACTTTAAAAATATTGTTTTATGATTAGTTTCCTCTATTGAATGGCTGAATCAGGCTTACAGAGATCTCCAAGTGTTAAGTGTGTTCTCATTTCCCTGTGAGTTATCATCTTCCCACCGGGAGTCTTGACTATGCACCACTTTTCATTTTTCAAGAGGAAAGAAACTGTTCCAAATTCTTTAGACCCTTAGCTATAATGCTTACTGTGGGACTGTTACAAATAAATGACAAATGTACCTCCAAGAGTTCCCATATACCTTGCATCCAGTTTCTCTTATTCAACCATTTATATTTCCATAAAATATTTTTTACCTTATTTACCCTGGAAAAATACTATTCACTCACGTAACCATTCTTTCTACTAATATTTTTTTCCTATTTAATATCCAATCTAGTATCTCACTGAGATTTAGTTATCTTGTCTCTGTAGTCTTTGCAACAATTTCTTTGCAACAATTTCTTTCTTTCTTGTCTTTGATGACATTTTTTCATATTTTTTTCTGTTATATTTTTTAGGTTACTTTTGAGGAGTTGGTTAATGCATAAAATGTCCTTCAATTTGTGATTGCCTGACATTTTCTTAAGATTCATTTTGAACTCTGTATTCATGGGAAGAATGTAACGGAGCTGATGCTTTTCAGTGCATTTCAGAGGTACTTGATGTTGATGTGTTATTGACAATATTCACCTCAAGCACTTGACCGTGGTGAAGGCTGTCCAGTTTCTCACTTTAAACTTACTGTTTTTCCCTTTGTAATTACTAAATATTTGGAAGAAAATACTTCATAGTTATGAAAATATTCTGTTTCTGCTGAAACTCCCACATACTCATTTTAGCATTCATCAGTGGATCTTGCCCAGGAGTTTATTACTGTGATGTATCAATGGCGATATTCCATTTCTCTCATTATTTGTATATTTATTAACTGGAATTTTCTGCAAGGAAGACTTGTCACATCTCTTTATCCACTCTTATTTATTTATTTGTTTATTAAACATTTACTTGGAAGAACCTGTGGATGTTTGTTTGTTCAGAGTACTTCCTTACCTTCTGGTATAACCGGATGCCCCAGGCTTATCTTTATTTTCCCTTCCCTAATCCTGGAATCGGTCAGTGCACTAAGAAGCCTACTTCCTTACAGTTGAGGATGGTGTTAGAAGCTAACATCTGAGTGTTGGTTATACTCATAGCTACTGTATATCACTGCTTCTAGTTCCCCTCAGTGGATACAACTAAGAAAATTATGTATATAGACATACATATATAGTCTTATGTATAAAGCATTTAATATAATTAACAGAAATCTATGAACAGGTTATTAAATAAATTTGATAGATATAATAGATAAATATTAAATGTTAAACCTATCTAATAAATTTAAAATATACCTATTTAATAGATTCTATACCTATGTAGACACACGCTAACTCATATAAATATATAGATGCATATACACATATATATTTATTTCTGTTTTTATCCATCTTTATACATACGTGTGTGTGTTTTCATTGAATTTATATTGATGCGTTTAACTCCAGCCAAGCCACAGAATTTTATTCTAACTTCTAATTTTTCCTTCATTGCAAATTATTTATTTAGCATTGAGATACCTGGTTTTCATTGTTTACAATTTACAAGGAGGGACCTCCAAAATATCTTTTGGAGCTTGGGCCCTTGTAGTACAGGCTTCCCCGGCGAGATAAGTGTTCTAGAAACACATCAGTATCAGTGTAACAGCTAGCATTGTTGTAAGAGGCTGTGTTCAGACTCAGTGAAATTTTTTTTTTAAGTTTTCAGGCAAAGTTTATTTAGAAAGTAAATTAGAAAGGGGGGTAGGGCTTCACCTCTCCAAGGTAGGGAAGGGAGCCAAAGCTTAGAAAACATGGCAGCCATAGCTCAAAGAGCCACGTGGAGACAGCAGAGTTTAACAAAGCATGGGTCTGTGAATTTTTGTTGGAGATTCTTTCAGTGTGTTTGCCTATTTCATGTTGGGTAATTTACAAGTGCACCTGCCCACACTGTGCTGAGTATTTGACCAAAGAATGACATGACCGCCATGTCCCACCTCTCTATTCACCCAATCCATCCCTGAGTGAGTTTTGTTTGTTTGTTTGTTTCTGTGGTGAAAAGAGTCCTCAAAGGGAAACATTTTGCCAACGTGGAAGAAGCGAAATGAAAAACAGCACAAGCATTAAAAGACATCAAGATTGACAAGTTTGAAAACTATTTTGAGCAGTGGAAAAGCATCTCAATCAGTGTATTGCATCAAGTGGAGAGTACATTGAAGATGACTGAAGTTTAAACATTCAAGAATAAATGCACAATTTTTAAATAAATAAATCTTGGTGGTTTTCTGGATCCCCCCCCATACTTATTTATGTATTCAGCCCTAGTACACATCACACACACACACACACACACACACACACACACACACACAAATCGTTCCCCAATGTCTAAACTGTATCACTGGGAGAATCAAAAGTACCAACAAGGACACACAGAGTATGTGTTCTGTTCTTTTTGTCTTTAGCCTTATGGTATCCTTCCTGATTTATGTCTGCAACTCATATTCTCTGTGAGATCTTTTCCTAGGTCTGTCAATGTTAAAATGCACTGTCAATGACTCCTCTGCCTGAGCTTCTGTGAAGATTAGACCACAGTTTCACAAAGGCCTTGATGATGCTGGGGATGCAGAGAGAAGCAAGACCCAGTCTTTTCTCTCTAGGAGTTTATCACCTCAAAGCTGGTATTGTCTGTCTATTTACCCACAATCTTGAATCATGCAGTCATACAGGCTACCAACTGGTCTAGCCAATCTTATGTCAGTACTTGAATAAATGAGTGAACGGATATTCTATATAAATAAGGAACAAAGAAATCTAAAAAGACATATGGGGATGAAAGATGCAGACTAGTGTGATGCTTAGGAGTCTTGGCTTTGGAGTTGCACATACCCAGATTTTAATTACAATTCTGCCATTTACTGCTAAGCTGTGAGATCTTAGGCTGCATAGGAATATATTTTTTAAATTTAATCAGTATTTTTTATTTTGATATTGTGGGATGCATAGGAATATTAAAAAGAATTACAAGTATAGGACAGCGCTGAAAAGACCACATAGATGTAATCAAATTGCACAGTGGGTATTAGAAAAACAGAAAAATGTTAGTGCTAGCAAGATCTATGACAATCTAGTAACTATATGGCAGATTAAGAAGTTCTCATCATTAAGAGTTGGAAACGTAACATTAAAAAAATTGTCTATACGTGTGCACATTTGATGTTAGTTCAATTGGCATCATTAAATATTAGCATGTTTTTGATTTTTTTTCCTCAAGAGTGTAAAGTAGAATTAAAGTGTAGAATTATTTAATTTTTCTTTCCCACCCCAGCCAACCTTCCCTCCCCAGTTGTAGACTCTTGCTGGTTATGGCTGATGTGAAAATTACATTTGTGATGTAGCATGTAGCAGAGCCCCTTTGAAGGCACAAATCATGTCTCTTTCTTTTATTTTATATTCTTTTCTCTCTTTCCACACTTGAGCTTAAACTTGCAAGCCCTTCTCTGAGTAGATAAGAAAGTCCCCGATTCAGATGCAGGTATTTTCAAGTTTTAGTAATTCAATTGAGTCGTCACCCATAAAACATTTTTTAAGCTGTTCTGGTGGTCATTTAGTTGGCTGAAATTATTAGATGAAACTTGATAGCACTTTATTTTTCCTCTTAAATGGTTATGTTTGCTGAAGACTTGCTTTGCTGAATCAGTCCTCCAAAGGCTGTGGGTTTTTTTCCTCAAAATGGATCTATTTTCACAACCCTCTGTTTTCCTCACTATTCTTTTATGGTGTCAGAAACCTTGATCTCCTTGACACAATCAGGAAAGGCCCACGTTATAGATTCTTTGCTAGTGCTATTCCGAAGAAGCAAATACAGTGATGACATATTTGAAGCATGTGAATCCCATGAGGCCCTACACAAATAACTGTTCTTACTCTGAGGCGAGGACTAACCTTGAGCTCTTTTGTTTAAATAAAATTTAAGAATCTATAAGATTGGGGGCACACCTCATCAACAAGGGTACCTGCGTAATGATCATTTGTATACTTACCCCTGAATTGTACCCCACATCTTCAAAATTAAAAAATAAAATATCCATAAGATGAAGCTCTGACTTTCATCACTGCATAGTAAGCTAAGTCAAGAAAACGTATTTACATAAAAGGCTATATGCGAAGGTGTAGACAAGTAGAAACTAACCACTGGAGCAGTGCTGAGACCAATGTCTAGCAGCAGCATGGTTGTTTCCAAGCTTATGCCCCCAAAAGATAAGGGTTTTTAAATCTTGAAATGTGAACCATAGGCATTAGCTTCACTTGTGAACTTATTAGACATGAAACTTTGGAAGCTCCACCGTTGATTCAGAATCTCTGATTGAAGTTGGGGCCCAGTAATCTATGTTTTCACAGGTAGCTCTGGTGCATGATAATATCTGAGGAAGAATATATTAGGGGAAGCAAAAGTAGCTAGTGCCCAGAAGAGAAGAGAATCATGAAAAACACTGAGCCTTAAGAGGAGTGCTAACCTTTATTTGAGGATTACAACCCATGTTGGGTGGACATATGTACAGGTTTGTCTGGACTAGTTGAAGTTTATACCAATAGTACAAGTGGAACCAATAGTAGTGCTTTTTTTCCGACTCTGACATGTCCCAATTTAGAAGATAAATTTTATGTTTATCTCAATCAAGGTTGTGTTGCAGCAAGAGTTAGGGTAAAATATCTGACTTTGTCCTGCCCCCCTCCTCATCTCGTGGAAGGGTCCTCATTGTCCAAACCCTTTTGGGATCCCACTGGCATATGAACCCTGCGGATTTAATTCACATAGGCCAACGAGAATGGACACAAAGCAAGATAGAGATGGGGAGAAATGGATCAGGAGTGGCAAGTAGAAGCTGTTTGTCAAATATTGTGCCTGCTTTCCTCACTGATTAACAAAAAAGAAAAGAAATAATGAATGTATACATTTCTTACTTCCCTTTTTTTTAATCTAATCGTCAAAAGATGGCACTCCTTTATGTCAACCACCAAATTACTTCTAAATTTTCCAACGAGTTTCATTTGTTCTTCCAATTATGAAAGTAAGACAGGATTAAGATAATAAATGTTCCCCCAAATTTACTTCTTTTAGATTAAAGATATCCCATTATAACTCAGGTCTCCTCAAAATCCAGCTACTAGATGCTATATTGTTTCATGAAAGAAGGTATAAGATTATAACCTTTGTATTACATGTGCTCATATCTTTTCTTCTATGGGTTTGAGTGATTAACTACAATATTGTAGTTTGATTAAGCTATTTTAGGTAAATCAGGTGTGTATATTTCATCCAAATGTTGACCTGATGTCAACTAAGTCTCTCCTTTTACTCAGAAATATGGATGAACTTGACTCAAACTTTATATGCTAACCTTATGTCAATCCAAAATATTGATCCTACTTTCTATCCATTCCCTTGATTTGCTACTCTCTCCTCATCATTACTTTATGCACCTTCATTGTGTTGTCTTAGTTTCACTGATAACAGTTTAAGTACAGAACTCTGCTTTATACTATTTTTAAAAGAATTTTACTCAATTTTGAGAGGGGAGTACATCACACACTCTTTCTTCTATCACTCATGTTGCCCTATATGTTCTGTTTGACTCTCTAGGGAACAGAACTACTGAAAATGCTCTTTTATTTACTTATTCTTTAAATATGTATATCTATTATAACTATGAGAATAATCTCATTTTGTTGTGTTTATTGCTATAGCCCCTGTGCCTAGCACACAGTAAATATGCAATAAGTAATAGCTGAATTAATAGCTAACTGAATAAATAAATGAATGAATATTATATGTATTTCAGTTCTTCACTCTTTTCACTGTAAATTTTCTTATCAGTTTTTCCCCCCCAGGGGATAAGCATGGACGTAGTCCCCCACTACCACAAATTATGCAGTCGAGTTTCCCACATTTGGGAACATCACAGGGGTCAGCACATCTGGTGTGCAATGAATAAGTCTCATCCTGGGGAAAACCACCTGTGTGATTGTGGCAGATCATGGTGTCTCCTCTGCCAGGTAAGTATCTTGTCAGTTTTTAAAACTCCTCTTTCTCTCTCTACATCTCATCTTTGCTTTTCTCCTCTCTCTTCCTCCTTGTCCTCCTCTGCCTTTTTCTCCTTCTTCTATTTCTCCTCCTTATTCTCCTCCTACAAAGAAACATCTAAGTTCAGGTACCCTCTGAGTATACCAGTTTCTACTCCAAAACAGTTATCAAACTATCTTATATATGTCTTGTAAATCAGGACTTCCTCTCAATAAAATTTTTGTGGACAAACTTTCTTTTCTCTCTCTTACACAGCACACATTTATTGAGAACCAACTCTATGTCAGTTCTGTACTAGTAATTATTGATTCCAGGACACACATAGCAGACATAACCATTACTCAACAGGGCAAAAAGGAGAGAGAACAATTAAATAATTGATTATGCATTTAGGTCATTTGCAAACTGAGATTGGTGCAATGAGGAAAAGTGATAACAAATCACGAAAACACATGACAGGGATGCAGATATAGTCTAGAGATTCACAGAAGCTTCCCTAGGCAGTGAATCTGAGTTGAGAAATGAAATAATAGGAGAAGTTTGTTAAGCAGAGATAATTTAGGCACGTTTAAAATGGAGGGCACAACATGCAAAGATCCTGATTTAGGAGGGAATGTGGCAGATTGTAAAAATTAAAATGCTGGTGGTGGCTGCAGTACTGTCAACAAAATAGACAACTGTAAGATCATGTGAAATTACACAATTATAAAATGTAAAATTAAACTATATATTTTAACTTTGTTATCAGAGAAATAGAGAACCACATGAGTGTCTAACCATAACATTTTAGACTAACCTGTTTCTTCATCTGAAATGTGGTGTAGAAGATGGATTGTTGCTGTAACCTTGTAATAAAGTTTAAAGTCTGGAAGTGTGATACCTTTCACTTTGTTCCTTTTGATTAGAATTATTTTGACTATTTGTGTGTGTGTGTGTGTGGTTTTTTTTTTATTTCCATATGTATTTCTGTATTTTGTGGTGAGGTCTAGATAAATGCTGTTGGTTTTTAACTTTTTTTTCTAACTATTAGTAGGATTTTCCAAGGACATTCCATCTAGGTATGAATTTTTCTTGGTTGGAAGTTTTTAAATTACAGATTCACCTTCCTTAACATTTAGAAGACTCACAATTTTTTTCTTTTCATCAACTTTAGTATTTTCATTTTCTAGGTATTTTTAAATTTGACCTTTATTTTCATTATCTATCTAATATCTTTAGTATCTATATTGCTGCTTTGTTTCATTCCTAAAGTGAATATTTGAGTCTTCTCTGTTTTCTTTTCAGGGTCTTAATTATTTCATTTTATTTTATAATAGAGATGTGGAGTACAAGTGAGAATTAGCTACAAAAGTTGGCTGTATGTATATGAAGTTTGGGCTTCTAAATAACCCTCACTCCCCCAGTAATGGACCAGGTACCTTTGTGTCATCACATATCCTTCCTCATCTTTCCTCCCTCCCTCAACTAGCAGTTCCATTGACTGCCAATACCTCCTTTGTGTAAATGTGACTATTATTCAGGTCCCACTTAAAAATGAGAACATGTAATATTCAGTTCTTTGTTTCTGTAATAAATCTCTCAGTCTGATGGTCTCCAACTTAATCCAATTTACTGCAAAGTCCATTTTTTTGTTCTTCATTATGACTACATAATACTCTGTCTTGTATATGTTTCACATCTTCTTTAGCCAGTCAACTTTCAATGGGTAGTAGGATTGGGTTCGTGTTTTTGTTATTTTGAAAAGAGTGGCAATAAACATGTGTGTTCACATGCCTTTTTTGTAGAACGATTACTGTTCCTCCCTGTATATTCCCAGGAAAGAGATTACTGGATCATACGGGAGGCCAATTTTTAGTTTTTTTAATAATCACCACACTGCTTTCCATAGAGGTTGAACTAGCTTGCACTCCCACCAACAGTGTAGAAGTATTCCCTTTTCTCTGTAGCAGTGCCAGCATCTGTTGTTTCTTTACAACTGTAGTTAG
>CAUYQG010049496.1:0-32496 GCA_963574415.1 Tarsius wallacei | reverse complement strand
ATACCTGCACACACATGTTTGTTGTAGCTCTGTTCACAATAACAAAACCATGGAACCAACCATGTTGCCCATCGAAGCTGGATTGGATTTTTAAAAATGTGGTACATATATACACTCCTTCTTTATGCAGCCATAAAGAAGGAGAAACATACGGATGTTGCAGCGACTTGCATGGATTTAGAGTCTATCATACCCAGTGATCTATCACAGAAACAAAGAACAGAGTACCATATGTTCTCACTTATAAGTGGACTTTGAAATATTATCATAATACTATAAGAAAAGAATTGGCAGTTGTGGGAAACTGCTAGGGAAGGTGGGGTTGGGATTGGCAGTTGAGGGAAACTGCCAATTTTAAAATAAATAAAAAAATAAACAAACAAAATAAATAAAATTTTAAAAAAGAAAGAAAAGTTATCTGACAAATTTTCAAGCACTAAATACACATCTACCATATGACTCAGTCATCCTACTCCTAGGAATCTTCTCAAAATAGATAAAAACATAATTCTAGACAAAGGTTTGCAAACAAATGTTTATAGCAGATGATAGACAAATGATAGATTAAAAACATGTAGATAGATAGATAGATAGATAGATAGATAGATAGATAGATAGATAGTAGATAGATAGATAGATATACACACAAAACCACACATTAACCCAACACTGGAAATAACCCAAATGATCATCAACAGGTAAATAAATATACTAATTTTGGTATAACTATACAACATAATCCTTCTGAGAAAAAGGAATGAACTATTGATATAAGCAACAACATAGATGCTTCTCAAATAATTACAAGTGAAAGAAGTCAGATTTTAAAAGGTTATATATGTTGCATTATTCCATTTATATAAAATTCTAGAAAAATGCAAACTAACATTATAACTACAAGCAGATCAGTGCTTGTATGTGAATTGGAATTTAGGGTGATGTGGGGAGGAACAGGAAGAGGGATTTGTTAAACAGAGTAAAACAAGGGGAAGAGATTATGATTCAAATACATTTTCTTACATAGAAAAAAAGAGATTAGATTTGAATATTACAACAAAAATTAGGCTTTGACTTGAAAAGTCATAAGAACTTAGCAGTTTTAAGTCCAGCCCTTCGTCTTTGTGATTAATAGGTAAAAAAAATGGTGCCTTGCTTTAATTTGTCTTAAATTTAGTGCTGAACAATTTTGTAGAGCGTTCTTTTGTTCCCATATTACTGCAAACGGCATGGAGTCACTGTGAACTTGAAATTTACTGACCATATAGTTAAACATAAATATAAAGGCAAAAACATAGCAAACAGAAAGATGAACAACAGGTAGAGAGGACATACTTCACCATGCCTCTCAAACAGCTGTTACAAAACTCTCTTCAATCAGACTACCAGTTTCAGAGTGAGCAGTTAAGTAATTCACAAGAGTAAATACACAAGAGTAACTCTTAAGTGTCTACTACACAGATGTTAGACTAGCTACATTGGAAGAGTCGATTTCACTGAGCAATTAGCCTATTTAATCCTATTGGATGTAGAATGGTGAGCAGGGTTTACACAGCATCACACACCAATAGCATCTCTAGTAGCCTTTAGAAGTTAGGCTAATTTTTAAAAGTGGAATGATTGGGTCATATTATAGGCATAAGTTTACATTTTTGGGAAATTTCCAAAATATTTTCCAAAGTGTTTTTACCATTGTACATTTCCACCAACAGTGTATGAGAGTAACAATACCTCTATACTTTTTCAAATATTTTACACTGGGAGGGTTTTAAAATTTTGCCATTGTCATGGATGGATTGTGGTATCTAACTGGGGTTTTGATTTATATGTCTCTAATAACTAAAGATGACGTGTATATTTTTATGTGTTTACTGGATATTTGCATGTATGTTTTGGTGAAGTGTTTAGTCAATCCTCTGATTTCTTACTGAGTTGTCTTTTTATTATAGGATGGCAAGTATTCTTTGTGCATTCTGGATACAAATCTTTGGTCAGAAATATGTATGAGAAATATTTTTTGTCACTTTCTGGTTTGCTTTTTCATTTTATTAACAGCATCTTTTGGAGGAAAAGATATTAATTGGTATATGCCAATATATATTTTTACAAATTATGATTTCTATGCCCCTTTAAAGTAATATTTATCATAAAGTAAAATTTATCCTAATATTTCTATGCCCTAATTTAAAGTAATATTTATCCTAAGAGTAAGAATGCTTACTCTTAATTTAACCACTTAAGAGTAAGCATTCTCTAGGGAGCTATCCTAATATCACAAAGATCTTATGATTTCTTCTAGACATTATTATACCTTAGATGTTACATTTATGTTTATGACCCATTTTGAGTAGATGTGTGCCATACATACAAAAGAATACTACTGTACTGGTTATCAGTGATCTACAACTACAGAAATCTGGCTAGTAGTTTCCTGGAGTTAGAGTTGGAGGGAGGACATATCCAAAAGTTGTAAAAGGACATGTTTCTGGATAGGGTGAATGTTTTATACCTTGACTGTGTTAATAGTTTTACAAGTGACTATATCTGTCATCTCACTGAATTTTAATCTCATTGAATGTATTTTAAAGCATTACCTTACTTTGTGAAAATCACGACTCAATAATATTGCTAGTGTAAAAATGAGACCAAACTGAAAATTATTACTTCTATGATATAAGATGCAACTATATGCTAAAAAAAACAACTAAAATACGTGGACATCTATCAAGAATAACTATTCTGTTATGTAAATTTTAGCATTTAAACTTAAATATAAATATATACATGCTCAAAAAAATGAGGCTAATGAATAGTTTGCCACAGTTACACCACAGAGTGTGCTCCACTGTATAGTGCCAAAGGGGGAAAAAAATTATCCATCAGCTCGCCTGCCTGCTACCAGTCACAGCCATCTGTGAAAGAAGACTTTTGCTCCTCTGGAAAAAAGAAATCAAGGAAATCTAAAATGTAAGCATTCTCTAGGGAGCTATGCATTCATGACCCAGTGAAATTAAGCCCTAAATAGTCCCAGGACATTGCCCATGAGCTGCAAGGGACAGTTGGATGGATTCATAGCTGCTGAGTGAGAGGAAAAGGTTTAGACGAATTACACAGCAAATTGGCCTAGACTCAGCTGGGCACAAAGTCTGGGGAAAAAAAATAGAAATCCACAGATGGAGTTCTCCATGTAAAAACTCTAGGACCTGGCCAGTTTTCAGCCATCTGACTTCAGCCTCCTGGGTTTACAGACTCATTTTATTCAATCAGTGCTTCCGTACTGGTGAGAACATGTTTCTCTGAATTGGTGATCTCATCTTCTACAAAGTCAAGACCCCTTCTGTGGCCATAGGCACCGATAGAAGTTTACTGCATATGCTGCAATTAAAACTACAGGCACGAGTTAGACGTTGGTTCCTCAGATTTGTCATGTGTTTGCTGCCCATTTATTAGGCTTTAACTTACACACAATTTTGCCTTTCAATTTTTTGAATTATGACCACAGTGAGAAACATATCTTAAACAGGATTCAATATCTACACATACAGAGGTGATTTTCAAACTATTCAATCATCAGCGTGTCATGGACACCCATCTGCTAGAACAGGGCCAACAAGAGCAAGACCTTATTCGTGTATAACCACATAACCACCACACCGAGGTCCACTGGCTAACTTCTCATGAAGCTGAAGCTTCAACAGCACTTACCCATGCTATGAGCAACGCCCTCATATGTTCTGTTCCGTTCCGGCCTCTTTCTTTTTCTGTTTAAATGCTGATCGTGACCCACTAAATTGCTTTAATGATTAGCAAAATGCATCGTGACCTGCAGTTTGAAAAACACTGCCCTTGACAATGTGGTTCGTTTTTTATTGTAGTAATTTATACATAACATCTTACCATTATAACCATTTTTAAGTGTACAGTTCAGTGTCACTGAGTGAATTCACACTGTTGTGCAACCATTACCACTATTTCTCTCCAGAACTTTTTCATCTTCTTACCCATTAAACAATAACTGCCCGTTTCTCTCTCCCTCCAGCCCTCAGCAACCACCACCCTAATTTCTGTCTCTAAGAACTTGACTCCTCTGGGTACCTGTCATTCTTTTATAAGGCATATGTGTCTGGGAAACAGAAGATTAAGAATATGGGTGCAGTGAGAGAAAGGTAAAACTGGACAAGGAATGAGAGTACAACAGGGTCCTCATCAAAATGCAATGTGCTCTCATACTTAGATGCTACATTTGCCAAATGTCTTGTAAAAATCTATTCAAGACCACTGATAAGGAGCTCTACTAAGCTACATGAGATAGTAGAATGTTCTATAGAATGTTATCTAAGACAATTGATCAAATGATATTTCAGAGGAAACACTCAGCACCAAACATTTTTATTCTCCACTTCTTTCCTTCAGTGGACCAAGTGCCAATAGTTGGAACCCAGCAAGAAGCAGCACGTCCTAGAATAGCTTTCAGCCAAGAAACAGGAACAGAGAGAAAACGCAGCTTCCCTTATTCTCAACTCTACTGAGTCTATAATGACTTGTGTCAAACTCGTATACATACTCTATTACCAACTTATATGAATAAAATGCAGTTTTTACTTTCAAACTCGTGTGACAGATAACAATACTGTGTGAATGGAGAACTGTATGACGGAGTCTGATTATATTTCCTGCAGCATATGCTTCTTTCTCTTTTTAGTCTTGCAAAAAAGTCAATAATACGCTATTCATAATTCACTGCGTAGCAGTGTATGTTTTTCTTTTAATGTTGGGTAGAAGTCACACTACAAATGTTATCAAGCGTTTAAACTTTGTCATTAAGGATATTAGTCCTATCTTGAGATCATGTTTGATAAATATGATGAGAGGGGCTTGTGTGAGAGCTTAGGCAGAATAGAAGCCCTTCCAAGAAAGTAAAATAACAAAGCCCTTCTAGAGACAGGATAGGACCACTATCCAAGTCTTATCATAATCCTGTAAGATAAGTAGTCAAAAAATGTATTCATATCCCCACTGTATAGGTGACAAATTAAGCATCCTGAAAGCAAAGTGTTTACCCGAGTGGCAGAATCCAGACAAACACAGAGATCTTTGACATTCTGATCTAGTTCTCTCTCTTTCTCTCTCTCTCTCTCTCTCTCTGGGAAAATATTAATCTTTCTATTTCTTCTACTTGAAAATTGCATACAATTAAATAAATCACATTGTTCACAAATAAATACCATCTTTTGAAATGGTAATTGAGTAATAACCTTTTATATGAATAATAACTAAGAAGATATAATAGGATTAATTTAAATGGCCCTTAAAAAGACAAAAAAAATTTGAAGTAATATTAGGGATCAGGAAACAATATAATTTGCCATAGTCATGAATAATACATGGATTATCTTTCTATGTGCCAGATATATTGTTAGTTACCCTCACCTATGAGATCTCCTTTAATCTTCACTACAACCCTAAGAAGTTGGTAATATTCTTAGCTGAAAATTCTGTATTCAAGATTAAAACTTGCTGAAGAAAGAAATTATAATTGTGACCTTGCTTTCAGAGGATACATTTGACAGCTTTATGCAATTTATATTTATTAGGGGGAAGCTGCAGATGAGAAACCTTGATTCAATAACAGAAATCAGAAAAACAAGAAAGGTCTTTTTTTAGACAAAATGAATTAGTGTTAACAGTCGGATATTGGGGGAGAAAATCATCAAGCACTTGAAAATGTGGGGGCAAATACTAAGGAAATTGATTGGCCTGACAAGAATCAGAATGTGATTTGCTACAGTGGTGGAATCTATGCAATTTCAAGAGTATGGAGTTCATAAGCAATGATAAGAGCTGAAAATTTTTGAAAGAAGAGGAGGAGGAGTAGCAAAAAAAGAAAATATGTCCAGAGATACAAGGGAAGCAGGATATACCAAGTGTTTAAATAAACAGGAGAAAAATTGAAGGAGATTATGGGCAAATGTGTCAAATGCTTCAGAAAGGCCCCTTATGGAGAAAAGTCCTTTGTTCACTGTCAAGAGAACACTTAAGAGTCATAGAGTCAAAATTAGATGCTACCTAGACCAAAAGAGATAAAAGGTAATGAGATACCACTTATCATTCTTTTAGTGTAAGACAACATAAAAGCATCAAAGATCACTGTAGTACATGTACATTATTAGGAATGTGTCAAAACAATCCCATTTACAATAGCAATAAAAAAATAGCTTGGGATAAATTTAACAAAGGAGGTAAAAGCTTTCTTCGATGAACTCCAAAAAACTCTAATGAGAGAGAATGAAGAAGACACAAATATATGGAAAGGCATTCCATGTCCAAGGATTGGAAAAATTAATATGGTTAAAATGACCATACTGCCCAAAGCAACCTACAGATTCAATGTAATCCCTATTAAAAACCGATGACTTCTTACATAAATAGGAAAAATAATTCTAACACCTATATAGATCCATGAAAGTACCTGAACAGCTAAAGAAAAACTGAGCAAAAAGAACAAAGCTGGAGCCATCATGTCACCTGACCTTAAAATATACTACAAAGCTACAGTAATCAAAACAACATGGTATTGGTATAAAATACACATAAACCAACTGAACAGAAAAAACAAGCCAGAAATAGATCAGCAAATATACGGCCAACTGATTTTTTATTAAATACATACATACATTGGGGGAAGGTCAGTCTTTTAAAAAATGAAGCCAAAAAATATGGAAGACCACATGCTGAAGAATGAAAACCAAACCCCTATCTCTCACCAACAAAAATCTACTCAAAAGGGATTAAAGACTTAAATGTAGGACCCAAAGCTGAAAAATGAATAGAAGAAAACATAGGGGAAGTACTTCAGGACATTCGTCTGGGAAAATATTTTATGGGTAAGACTTCAAAAGCATAGGCAACATAAGCAAAAATAGACAAATGGGACTCTATCAAACTAAAAACTTCTGCACAGCAAAGAAAACAATCAACAGAGTAAAGAAAATACTTACAGAACAATAGAAAATACACGGTCTGACAATTAAGTTCATGAACTCATCCTAGAAAAAGTGCTCCATACCTCATTGCTGAATATGACTCTGGTCTCCTTCAAAGTACTTCCCTTGGGAAGCTATGCACTGATGGCAACACCTAGTCCACCCATCAAATCAATTTTGGAACTCTTTTTCTGGAATGGCCATCAGAGCTGTCGTCATATTACCCTTGATGTCATGAATGTCATCAAATGTCTTCCTTTCAATATTTCCTTTAATTTCAGGTAAAGAAAAACGTCATTGGGGGCTAGATCAGGGGAGTAGGGAGGCTGTTCCAATACAGTTATTTGTACAGTGCTGCCAACATAAGCGCATGAATAGCAAGTTGATGAACTTAATTGTCAGACCCCAACAAATAACAATGACAGTTCGAATGGCCATTCCAAGGGGAGGACTTAGAAGGTGACCTTGGTGATACTCAGCAACGAGGTGTGGAATGCTTTTTCTAGAATGGTTCATGAACCTATTTTTCAGGCCTCATATTCGCACACTATTTATCCAACAAGAGTCTAATTGTTCAGAACACGCAGAAACTCACAAAACTCAACAACAACCGAAAACACCAACTTTTAAAATTAGGCAAAGGATCTGAACAGACATTTCTCAAAAGAAGATATACAAATGGACAACAAACATATGCAAAATCTCAACATCACAAATCAGCAGGAAAATGCAAGTCAAAATCACAAGATATTACCTCATCCCAGTCAGAATGGCGATCATAAAAAAGATGAACAATAGCAGGGGTTGGTGAGACTGCAAAGCAAAGGAAACCCTTGCACACCATTAGAAGGGATGTAAATTAGTACAGCCATTATGAAAAGTAGGATAGAGGCTGGGCACAGTGGCTCACCTGTAATCCCAGCACTTTTGGAGGCAGAGGCGAGAGAATTGCCTGAGCCCAGGGGTTTGAGACTAGCCTGGGCAACATGGCAAGACCTTGTGTCTACAATAAATCAAATAATTAGCCAGGCACGGTGGCACATGCCTGTAGTTCCAGCTACTTGCAAGGCTGAGGTGGAAGGATCGTCTGAGCCCAGCAGGTAGAGGTTGTGATAGCTGTGAGCATGCCACTTCACTCCAGCCTGGGCGACAGAGTGATACTCCAACTCAAAACAAACGAACAAACAAAAAATTCCTTGAAAAACTAAAAATAGAACTACCATTTAATACTGCAATCTCACTACTGGGTATTTATCCAAAAGAAAGAAAATCAGTATATCAAAGAGATATCTGTACCCTCATGTTTATTGCGGCACTATTCACAAAAGCCAACATATGGAATCAGCCTTAGTATTCACCAATAGATGAATGGGTAAAGAAAATTATATAATGTATGTGTATTATGTATGTATAACAAAATGCTAACCAGCCATAGGAAAAGAATGAAACCTGTCATTCACGGCAACATGAATGAGCCTAGAGGACACTTTGTCAAGTGAAATAAGTCAGACACAGGAATATAAACTCTGCATGTTCTTGCTCATATGTGGGAACAAAAAATGTTGAGCTCATAGAAGCAGAGCATAGAATTGTGGCAACCACAGACACTAGGAAGGTTAGAAGGGGGAGGGAGATAAGAAAAGGTTCTTTAACAGATATAAAATTAAAGCTAGATAGGAAGAATAAGTTCTAATGTTTTATAATACTGTAGGAAGCCTATTGTTAACAATAATTTGTTGCATATTTTCTAATAGCTAGAAATGAGGATTTTGAATATTTCCTCCAATACAAAGAAAAGATAAATGTTTGGATGGCTAATATAATATTTACTTTGATTTGATTCTTGCACATTGTACATATATTGGAATGTCGCTCTTTATCTGATAAATACGTATGTATTATGTGGCAACTAAAAATAAAACAAAAATACTTAGAAAAAAAAGAATGCCTTAGAGCTCCACTGCATGTATATAACTTGAAACTCCTGTGTCTCTTAATAGTAGTTTCTAAACATTGAAAAACAATATGTTTTATTTTTAAAGAATGAATAGTATAAACAAAATAACTATTTTTTTTCCTGTGGAACATAGATCTGATGAATATTTTATCCAAGGAGTACAAAAGATACATGAGACAACCAAATAAAAAATATATTAAATGACTGGCAAAATTTACAAGGGCCACCCCCCAATGGAATTTATTTATTTAAAAATTGTGTGTTTATTCTTATATGTCTAAACTACAGTCACCTACAAAGTACTCCCCATTTGATGCTCCACACCTGTCCAAGACACTTTGTCCACTGCTCTAAGCAATTTTTGAACTTGTCCATTTGGATGCCTTTTAGTGCTTCTGCTGTTGTTTGTTTCACCTCTTCCACATGCAAAATGTTTCCCTTTGAGGACTTTTTTCATCTGGGGAAACAAAAAAAAAGTTGCTTGGGGAGAGATCGGCTGAATAGGGAGGGTGGGGCACGGGATTCATACCATTTTTGGTAAAAAAACAAAAACAAAAAAAAAACTGCTGAGCACTCAGCATGGTGTTTGCAAGTGTTGTCATAGTGGAAGAACCAGTCACCTGTTTGCCACAACTTGGGATATTTCTTCCGCAAATCATGGTGCAACCATCTCAAAACTTCCAGATAAAAACTTTGGTTGACTATTTGATCTGGAGGAACAAATTCCAAGTGTACTACAAGAAGCCTGCCCTTCAAAAAGATAATTCTGGTTTTTTTTGGGGGGGGTCCCCCTCATATTAGTGAGCACGTCTATTGTTTCTGCTCTAAAGTCAAAAGTCCTGACAATGCAGTCTTTGTCTCGTGACTAGGGAGAAGTTGTATTGTGGTTCAACGTATCATAGAATAGAAAATGTAAAAAGAGAAATCACCGACAGCAATGTTATAAAATTAACTCTCCAGTAGCACAAAACAATGTCTGATTTCGTATAGGATGGATTTTATACAGATTCTGCAACCTAGTCCAGCTTGAAGCATTGCTCATTCTACACACATGAAATAAGAATTTTTTATGATTATAAGCAATAAACTATATCAGTAATTGTACATCTTACGTATAAAACAATATTAGTCTAAATCAGCATATACAGTATAGGTCATCCCATGCTGATACAGTGTTTGGATCAAACATAAACATAATTATTTTTCTAAAATTTTGCTCAATTTGCCATTCTATAGCTAGAGTTCATTAATTTATTTAAATTCACATTTTTATTAATTTCTAAAATCTGCAACAGAACTTCTTTTGTGGCTAGCTAAATGAGTTCTCAATGGTTTTGCTATTACAAACCACCAAGTTATAAATAAAGTACATACATCAGAATAATAACAACAATAAAAATGTCTATCATTTATATAGGTATTGTCACTTCCTATTTGCCAAGGGTTAGTTTACTCATATATACAAACTCTTTTGATACGCACAGTAAGCCTACAAGAAAACTATGAATCCCATTATCCTTTTCTCAGCAAGCTGAGGAGAGAAATAATACTAAATTCAGTGCAATTGTTTGCAGTTTCTTAATTAAAATACTCATCATCTTCAACAGACAATGTAGATTCTTCCGAGTCCTGAAATATCAATTCAGTTTTCATCCACGTCAAGACAATAATATAATATCTTTCCATCCTTAAATTTAAAACGTTATGACTTACATTTCTCTTTTACAAGCCTACAAAATTTAACAAGCAACTGACACAAGTGTCCAATTCGCTATTAATGTTGCTAACATAGAAGATATTTTGTTCATCTTCAAATATGTCAGTCACTAATTGTACACATTTATAAGCATATCTGTCAAAAAACTTGCTCTAAACAAAACCATTCTGGTTTACGCTGCCTTCTCACCACTTCAAATTCAGCGAGACTTGAAATAGCTCAGCAAGCACTCTCTCCTCCATTGTCTTCAAGAGAAATAGACAAAAGGATACTTCAAGGAGCTCCTACTCATAAGCAGGCGTGCGCAAATGCACTCAAGAAGTGGATTGGGTAAAGTTCAGAGCAGAGAACCGAGTCAGGAACTTTGTTTAGTATGACAATGATTCCAGATGCCATTTATAGAATTTTCCTGGGTGAAGATTGTTGAGTTCAGTGAAGTTTCTATGAAACAAGCATCTGCATTACTCCGTGGAATCATTATTCCTGGAAGTCATTTAAAATGTAATAAACCCTACCACCTTTGAAGCACTTTTAGGTTCCATTTTTCTAAGTGCTTTATACCCATTATCTCATTTAAACCCCACATTAACCCTTTGCACCTATACATATTATTAACATTCCTACTTTTCAAATGAGAAATTAAGGTACATAGCTCATAATCAGAAGTACCAAGACCCAAAATAACAAAATTTCAAAATTCCGGTGGCATTTGAAAAGTCATCTATATCATATCTACAGCATTCATATTTCTACACAAAATGACCAAGCATTTTAAAATAGCAAAGCAAGCCTTACTATGCACATTCATAAATAAACAAACAATTAAGTCCCAAAGTATTATTATATAGCATGAATGTTAATGGTATTCCTAGAGCAGAGTTAGCAATTCTATTTTTATCTGTCCAGAAAAGGATTTAGCTCGAATTTAGGTGATAGAGATAACATTTATTATGATCAAAATTTTATTTTACAGAAGATTTAATAATTTTGTTTAAAATAAATAGCCTCTGGAGAAATAAAATGGACAGAATAAAGGCAACAATTTTATGTAGAATCTTTGGCCACAATATTTAACTCCTAAATAAATAAACTGTTATTTGTTCAAACATATTAGTAGCTGGTACGTCTACAAATTGGTACCTCACAGCAACTGAAACCTGTGTCACATACCAGTGAAATTCTGGACCTTACCTCATTCATGATTGTGTATATAAGTGTGGAGACATTTTATTTTAATTCAAAAGCTCAAATTTCAATGAATATTAAGATCATATCATACTAGATTAGAATAACATATTTATGGCTGGGCGCAGTGGCTCAAGTCTATAATCCCAGCACTTTGGGAGGTCAAGAAGAGAGAATTCCCTGAGCTCAGGATTCAAGACCAACCTGGGCAACTTGGTGAGACCTCGTCTCTACAATATATTAAAAAATTAGCCAGATGTGGTAGTGCACACCTGTAGCTCTGGCTCCTTAGAAGGCTGAAGTGGAAGATCACCTGAGCTCAGCAGGTCGATGCTGAGGTGGCAGGAAGAGTGCTACTGCACTCTAGCCTGGGTAACAGAATGAGACTCTGATTTTTTAAAAAAAGAATACCATATTTATTATTTTTTGTTTTAACAAAAATACACTTGAAGTGCATTTTGAATTTTTGACAAGCAATTTTTTCCAAAAAGATTCATTGTTCACAGACCAAATGCCAAATACTGATTAATAATTAATATTGTGTGGAGATGATCGTGGTAGCACCATGACTGTATTGAGTAATTGATTTACACACAACATATTTCTCAAGACGCCCTAGGCAACCCTCTTTTGAATATACTGAATGAATACATACCTACAGAAATGGAACTTATATTTAATAGACTAATGTGGAAGGAGCAACTTATTTAATTTTACCTTCTAAGCCGGGTGGATTGCCTGAGCCCGCAGGTTTGAGACCCACCTGGGCAACTTGGAGAGACCTCATCTCTACAATAAATTTTAAAAAATCAGCCAGGCGTGGTAGTACATGCCTGTAATTCCGGCTACTCGGAAGGCTGAGGCGGAAGGATCGCCGGAGCCCAGCAGGTAGAGGCTGAGGTGGCCGGGATTGGCCACTGCACTCCAGTCTGGGTGACAGAGTGAGACTCCAACTCAGAAAAAAAAATTGTTACCTTCTAAAAGTATAACAATATCCATAAGTGGAGACATGGATATATTCTAATATGACAATAATCTATTCATAGACTCCTGAGTTAGGATGGAAAGACTTTACCCTGGATTTCTGATGGTTTCATCTTGAAGGAATTGATCAACTAAATTCATATGCTAAATTATTTAGTATCATGTGACTCATAAATACGCAGCACTACTCATAAACATACTAAAGCTATAGTCCCTACAATCAAAACATATAGAGAAAAGGTAACAAGAAACTGAAGATTGGCTACTTGGGTAGGCGGGATGGAGAAGATGAAGACCATAGTTGGTTTCCTCCACATCGTAGTATGTCTTGGCAAGGCACATGCATGATCTTTACTTTTGTATTTTATACTGGTCACAATATGTAGCCACCAAATAAATAATCATTTGTCAAAACAGATTAGTCACTGGCACTTCTACAAATGGGTGCCTTCCAGCAACTGAGACCTGTGTCACATACCAGTGAGATTCTATATCTTACCTCATTTATAGACTCTTGTGAATGAGATAAGATGCAGTTGCTATAAATGTATACTAACTAGAAAAATGGTTCATAATTGTGTGTAAATGTGGTACACCTCACCACCACCACCACATGGAAGATATCTGTAGTAATTTCACCGTAAACACTAACCTTAAAAGATGTTTAGGGTTTAGATAAGCTGGTGAACAAAACATGTGGGAAGACATGATGGTAGAAATAGGAGAAAAAGGTCACATTGTTTAGCAGGCAATTGAGGTTGGATCCATGATTTTCAAAGCCTTTAAGTTTAGGCAAAAGAGCTCAGCCTCCCAGGAAGAAAGCAACCCTGAAGGACTTAGTCTGGAAGTAGTAATGCAAGATGGGGTTAAGGAGGGGAAGATTGGGATCCGTGAGATCTGTGTTGTCACAGTAGCAGTATGGCCTTACATCCTTACATAATGCCCATAGTACAATGTGCCATCAGTAAATGTTTATTGCGTGCAAGCAGAGACAAATGAACAATGAGATCAAGATGTAAGATAGTCTGGTAAAGACATCTAGAGATAGCGGTTATGGGAACTAGAGTCGCAGATGATGTGAAAGCACACAGCTTGAAAGTGTGTGTACATAAAGAGGTAGAAAGCACTTCTGTGTGCAATCTCTAAAGTCAGGCTGCCCGGATCCGACCACAGTCGTGATACTTAATCGGTTAGTTAACCTCAGACAAGTTATTTAACCACTGTGAGCGTATATTTCTTCTCATATTTAAAATAATGATAGTTATAGTACCTTCCATATCTTTAAAATGTCGTAAGAATAGTACCCATCTAATAAGATTATACTCTTTGGGATTAGAAAAGTAAAGCACATAACTGTCTTCACACAATGAGCATCAATAAATGTTAGTTATTATTCTTGAGGTTTTTCATTTTCTTTTTTCCCTGAGTTACTTTCTTGTGAAAATTGTTCTTTCATATGGAAAGATTGTTCTTTCATATGTAGCTGACCGAGTATCAGGGTATTTGTTGTAATAAAACTATGTAGTACATAGCTCTTTGCTGAAAGAAAAATACAGTCACTGATGATTGACTAACCCATGATTCTCCAAAGAATCATGATTTAGAAAATGTTTTAATTTTTTAAAAAGTATTGCTACTATAACATTTTAACTGACAATAACACTGAGTTCTCTTCTTAATTTTATATCTCAGTTTTTTGTCCTAAGGGAAAACTAACTTTTACCTGTGGTTGAGCTTAGGAAAGCTTCTTGGGCAGTATTGTTGTGAAACTACCTCACTCTCTTGTTAACAGTACAAAGTTCAAGGCCTGGTGCCTGGTGGCTTATACCTGTAATCCCAGCACTTTGGGAGGCCGAAGTGGGGGGATTGCTTGAGCCCAGGAGTTTGAGATCAGCCTGGGCAACAGAGTGAGATCTTGTCTCCACTAAAAAAAAAAAACTTTACAAATCAAATAAAAATTTTAAAAAATTAGCTGGGTTTAATGGCCCATGCCTGTAGTCCTAACTACTCAGAAGTTTGAGACAGAAGGATCGCCTGAGGCCAAGAAGTCGAGGCTGTGGTGAGTCAGAATCATGCCTCCGCACTCCAGCCTGGGCCAAAGAGTGAGACCCTGACTCATTAAAATTTAAAAAAAGGTACAAAGTACAAGCCCATCTCAGCTTTAACAGCCACGCCTGCTACAGAAAGGGGCTTTCAATGCCTCCAAGCACAAGTGAGATCATCAATGGGCCACGATTTCCAGGTGATGATTTCTATGCAGCTTCCTAATCCCACAATTTTTCCTGCAGACATGACTAGCCACCCTTCCATATCTGCCAGAGAATGACAGGAGTGTGTTAGAGTTACATTGGGAATCACACTTTCTCTCCCATGATCTTTGCCATCTTAACAAAGCCTTCCCTTGTCTAAAGTTTACTGTTTCTATTCCTGTATAATGTATAGTTTTCCCAAATACTGATAAATATCGGGAAGCCATAACATACTTCTTCAAAATAAACCCTGCCCAACATTTAAAAAACTTATACCTCTATGGTTTTCAGTGTATCAAACTTTAACCTAGCTTCCTAAAATGAGTTCTACTCTTTCTCTAACGGGGGGAAGACATTGTTTTAAAGGAGGCTTGACCATTACTTTGGGTTTCTTTTTTTTTCAAAGAGATATCTAAGCCTTTAGGTCATGACTCCTGTGTTTTTAAATATTGACATTTCCATTTATTAAGTACACTTAAGGAGAATAAATGCTTCAAATAAAGAGTTGGATAACTAGGAAAGGCAGTGTGGTAACCAAGAGAAGATTAGACTTACTGTTTTATACAATATGATTCCTATTACTTAAAGGATGATTGACTAACCAATGGTTCCCAAAGAATCATGATTTAGAATATTTTTTAATTAAAAAAACATTATTACTGTAACATTTTAACTGACAATACTACTGAGTTCTAATAACACCTAAGCATTTATAAAGTTTAGATAGATAATGTGGCAGAAATAGCTAGTTATCACCCAAAGATTTGTACTCCTCTTCAAGTTTCAGAATTGTTCCTTCAAAGCAGCTGCTCAACTAAAGACTCCATTTCCCACCTTTCTTTGTGTCTTGGTGGGGTCATGTGACTAATTTCTGTCCAATGGAGTAAGAGTAGAATCGAGAGGTATCCCATTTCCAGGCCTGGGTCCTAAGAATCTGCTCTACAATTCTCAGTGATCTCTCTTTCTTCCCCCCATTAGACAGTTGGAAGTACTTGCCTAAAGTACTTCCTAAAGAACTTGCCTAAAGAAGGAATAGTTCAGCTAGATTAGACTTACCGTTTTATACAATATGATTCCTACTACTTAAAGGATGATTGACTAACCAATGGTTCTCAAAGAATCATGATTTAGAATATTTTTTAATTTAAAAAAACATTATTACTATAACATTTTAACTGACAATACTACTGAGCTAGTCTGTGTTTCTGGAAGATTGGGTAGAACTGAGACCAACCCACCACCATTCTTGTCACTGTCAAGTGGGTGGGAATAAGCTTTCATATTGTGTCAACCTATTGAGATTTGGTGGTTTATTTTTTTACAAAAGCTAGAGCAACCTTAACTAATACATGTAGCCAGATTACTATACAGTACTATAGTAAGGAAAAACTATACACCGAGGGTGCCAAAAAAAGTTTGCACATTTTAAACAATGTTACCTATGTATTACTTTTAGTTTGCTTTCATCAGAAATGTCTGAATGCTGATGGTAATCACTTTGAGCACCTCTTGTAATTGCAGAAGTCAAACATAATGTGTATTCTTCATATTATGTTATTGGTAAATATTGAGTATTACAATTTTATAGTCTTTTCCTTTCTTAAAATGTGTATACTCTTTTTGGCACCCTTTGTATTTATGCTATGTAACTTACATCTTAAAAAAAATTCCTTAAAAAATGAGGTTTTTAAAAGACAATGTCAACAGATTAACACACAAATATTAGTAATTGGTAATAATATCACACACAAATATTATTTTGATAATTTGGCTAACATTTATTGAGTGCTTGCAATGTGCCATTCTACATGCATTATCACATTTCATTTAATTCAGAAAAACCCTACAGTTGAAGAATATAAAGCATAGTGATGTTAAGTGACTTGTCCAAGATTAAAAAAGTATTAACTGGCAGAGAAGGGACTTAAAACATTCCATCAATTGGAAGATTATTGTGCAATTTATGAATAAGGAGAATATTAAGAAACCATACAAATAAAGCAAACTTGTAAGTTCGTTGCTCATTCAATTAGGAAGTATTTATTTGCACGGCATGATGACATTCAAGGACTGTGGGAAAATAAAAATATGTAAAGGCCATGGACCATGACATAAGCATATTAAAAACTAGTTGGGAACATAAACCATGTATAAAAATAACTACAATAAAATACAGTATATGGTAAATTTCCTATAATATTGCAGAACATTATGAGACTTCAGATGAAAAAGGTCACTTTTAGCAGGGAGTCAGAGCATACTCTTTGTAAAAAATAACACTTAATCTGGCCCTTTCTGAATGAGTAGAATTCAATAGGCAGGAGTGGGAATAAAACTTTTCATGTGGACACATAAACATCTATAATCAAGGACAGAGAATAGATAAGCAAAGAGCTGGAAGGACAAGTTGAGATCCGTTTAGAGTGGATCTTGAATATCAAGCTAAATTTTTGACTTTACTAAGCATTTAACAAAAGCCATCAGTCAACGTTCTATACTAGGTAGATATAGTGATTGCATATGGGTTGAACTAGAGGTATGCTGTAATGAGTCTGAAGAGCCTCTTCTTTCCCCCTATTTAGTATCCTATATGAGATATATTGTGTCTATAAAATTAATGATAGCAACAAAGTCCACTCAAACATCTCACAGGGCCAATACCCTGTGTCCCTTAGCAGTATGATGGAACCTGGACTGGAGATTTCCAATCTTGGCCTAGGGATTTCCAGGAGACAAGACTATTTCAGCACAGATGCAGTTCTCAGAAACCTTAAAACAAAACTTGCCCTTACAAGGATAACTGAAACTTTCTTTATGAAAGAAACACTTGGTAACTGACTGTACTGAATACAGGTTTAAGAAAGAGAGGAGTCCTTCAAACTTTGAAAAGTCTCTAGACAGAGACTTTCCCAGTCAGGTGGTCATTTGATGTCCACATTGAGTCCAGCCCATGCCACTGGCCTGCTGCCACTACATGCCTTATAAAAGTACTACTGGAATAAACTGTGTGAACATCAGATGGTGTCTAAGACTCAGGTTTGACATAATTTGACTAAGGGGTAGAAATCACACCTGAGGAAGCTGGTTAACTAATACCACCCAAGACCTCCAAACATGACATCCCATGTTAGAGTAAGGGTCGTTTTCTTTTGTACTTTATCTTTCTTTTCAATAAATGTTTACTGAAGACAATTTAGAATATACAGATAATTTATTTATTTATTATTTTATTTATTTATTTATTTATTTATTATTTATTTTTTTGAGTTGGAGTCTCACTCTGTCACCCAGGCTGGAGTGCAGTGGCCGCTCCCAGCCACCGCAGCCTCGACCTGCTGGGCTCCGGCGATTCTTCCGCCTCAGCCTTCCAAGTAGCTGGAATTACAGGCGCGCGTTACCATACCCGGCTAAATTTTTGATTTATTGTAGAGATGAGGTCTCACTTGCCCAGGCGGGTCTCGAACCCGCAGGCTCAGGCAATCCACTCACCTCAGCCTCCCAAGGCACGGGATTACAGGCTGAGCCACCAAGCCCGGCTAATTTTTTTAAATGAAAAAAACCTCGTAACTTGCTTGTTATTATCTCCTTCCCTAATTTCCCTTGAAAATATAAACCAAAAAAAAAAAGCTTTGCAAAAATAGTATCAAGCAATACTTAATGTTGTGTAAACTACTTTTTAAACTTCATCATTATAATGGTTGCACATCATTCCATCAATTGACTAGATCATAATGTACTTAATAATTCACAATTATTAGAAAATTAGATTGTACTCAATTTTTGACTATCATTATTAACTGTGACAAATAGTCCATTTTGAAACTTTGCCAATTTCATGTTCAAAAATAATCTCGTTGCTTTATTTTTCTCTTCTTTGATTATCAGTAAGTTGAACTTTTTCTATATTTTTTCACAGTTAGTATGTCTTCCTAGTGAATTGGCTACTCATGTATTTGCTGTGAATAAAATAATCTCTTTCTTACTTATTTTTCTAAGAGTGCTTTATATAATAAGACTATTGACCTTTTTCTGTCATATATATTGCAAACCATATCTTAGTTTACCATTTATCTTTAAATTAATTTTTGATATTTCTGGTATACTAAGCCACTCGATATTCAGATAAGCAAATCTACCAATTTTTTTAAATGAATTTTTCCTTTAGAAAATGTCTTCCCAGTAACAAGAGTATGGTAAATTTTAACTTGTAATTTTTACTAGCATTTTAATTATACATTTACATGTTTAACTCTCCTCCTTCTAGGTAAAACTACATATTCTTCCTGTTTATCTCCACCACCACCAATTGTTCTGGAAGACTACCAGTGAGGTATAGAAATTAAAAATATGGGTACACAGAATGGGAAAAAGTATTTGCCAACTGTATACCTGACAAAGGTCTAACATCTAGGATCTACAAGGAACTCAAACGCACCTAAAGGAAAAAAACAAACAGCCCCTTTAAAAAGTGGGCAAAAGACACAAGTAGACACTTCTCAGAAGAAGATATACGGGCAGCCAACAGACACATGAAAAAGTGCTCAGCCTCACTCATCATCAGAGAAATGCAAATCAAAACCACATTGAGATACCACCTAACCCCAGTAAGAATGGTCATCATTAATAAAACAAACAACAACAGATGCTGGCAAGGATGCAGAGAAAAAGGAACGCTTCTGCACTACTGGTGGGAACACAAACTAGCACAACCTCTTTGGAAGACAGTGTGGCAATTTCTGAAAGAACTAGAAACTGACCTTCCATATGATCCAGCAATTCCCCTATTATATACCCGGAGGAACTCAAATCATTCTACAAAAAAGATACCTGCACACGTATGTTTGTTGCAGCTCTATTCACAATAGCAAAAACATGGAACCAACCATGTTGTCCATTGAAGCTGGACTGGATAAAGAAAATGTGGTACATATACACAATGGAATATTATGCAGCCATAAAGAAAGACAAATATATGGACATCGCAGCAACTTGAATGGATTTGGAGTCTATCATACTCAGTGATTTATCACAGAAACAAAGAACAGTACCATATGTTCTCATTCATAAGTGGACCTTGAACAATTATAATACTATAAGAAAGCATTTGGCAGTAATGGTAAACTGTCCAGGGAGAGGAGGTGGGATTAGCAGTTGAGGGAAACTGTTAGGGGAGGGAGGGGTATACCTAATCAACAAGTTTATCTGCATAATCAATGTTTATATACCTAACCCTGAATTGTACCCCATATCTTTATAATAAAATAATAATAATAGTAATAATAATAACAATAATATGGGCTCTACAGTCACAATTCTTAAGTTAAATCCTGGTTTACTTACTGACTTGTGACCATGAGAAAATCATTTTACTTTTCTATATGTCAGTTTCTTCATCTACAAAACGTGGATAGTAAGTGTACCTATGACATATGATTATGCTTTGTTAAATCATGTAAAGCATATGATAAGTTCTCAATAATGGTTATTTTTATTATTGTTGAGACATCCATTTACTATACACCAGCAAATTCCAGGGCTTGTGGTAAATATTCAGCACATCTATACACTAACAGGTCAACAATCTGCCCTAAGGAAACTTGCATTCTAGAAAAGGTTATATATTGTATATAAACAATAAGCAGAATAATAGCAGAGTGTGACTATTTCAGTGAGGGGAAAAAATGCAATAATATGATAGCATGCAAAAGGGCTTGGCCAAGGGAAAAAGGGCAAGAGGCAGTCAGCCGAGAAATCTGAAAAATAACATCCGTGCCTAAGGGAACAAAAATGGATAGGGCTTGCAATGAGAAAAGGTGTGGGCATATTTAATAAACATAAAAGAAACTGACTAGAGTGGTATGGTGAGCAAGGTAAAGAATGGTGCAAGATGAAGTTGTTGAGGAGGCAAGGGTCCCATGATGCAGGGCCTTGTGAACCAACTTAAAGAGTTCATATATATTCCAAGTTCTACGGGAAGACGTCGAAGGAGTCACAATCAGAGGACAGTGTGGTTAAACTCTGCCTGAATGGTCAAGATCTGATTCAGGTTTTTAAAAAGTCATATTGGTTGTTTGAAGAAGAATGATTTAAAATAGGATGAAAGTAAAAGTAAGAAGCACATTTAGAAGGTGTGGTAGACAGAGTAATACCCCCCCCCTCCCCACAAAGATGCCCACCTTCTAATTCCCTGTGAATATGTTATCTTACATGCCAAAAGGGACCTTGTATATGTGATTAAATGGAGGATTGAGATGGGAAGATTATCCTGGATTATATGGGTGGGCTCAAAGTAAGTACAAGGATACTTATAAGAGGGAGGCAGGAGGTTTAAAGCCAGAAAAGGGAATATTAAAATGGAAACAGAGAAAGATTTGAAAGATGCTATACTGCTGGCTCTGAAGGTGAAGGGTAGATCCACAAGCCAAGGAATGCTGGTGGCTTTTGGAAGCTAGAGAAGACAAATAAATAGATTTTCCCTACAGCCCCCAGAAGGAACAAAGTCCTGCTTACACCTTGATTTTAGCCCAGTGAAACCCATATCTAACATTCAGAACTATAAGATAATTAATTTGTGTTGTTCTAAGTCACTTAGTTTGCAGCAATTTGCTACAGCAGCAATAGAAAACACAGTATACTTTTGCATTTCACGAGCTTGTTAGTGTTTCACATGTTAATGTCATGGAGTAGAGTAGTTGTGGCAGAAATAGCAGAAAAGTGGATATATTTTGATATAGTTTTTCTAAAAAGATCTGATAGAATAGGTATTGGATTAGATCTATAAGTTTTGGCTTGAACAAGTAGGTAAATAATGATAATATTTATTAAACTGGGAAGACTGTAGAAGAAACAGGTTTGGCAAAGAAGGAGACCAAGAAAATGAAGAGTTATGTTTTGAAAGTGTTAAGTTTCAAATGCCCATTAGATATTCAGTAGGCGATAAGAAGTATGGATATATTTATCTGGGGCTCAGTAGAGAGGTAAGAGTCAGAGATAAAAATTTTAGGGATAGATTTTGAGAGTCATTGGCATTTAGATAGCATCTAAAGCTATAAGACTAGATAAAATGATTGATTATGCAATAAATGTTTGTTGTGCATCTGCTTTTCTAAAAGCTGGGCATATGGCAGTGAACAAAAGTACTATCCTTGCTCTCATGAAGTTTTTATTCTAGAGGAAGGAGATTAATAAACCAAATGAATAAATAAAAGTACAGGAAGGGGTAAGCATGATAGTCAAAATAAAACAAGATGGTGTGGGTCTCAGGTCATTTTAAATAGTGCAGTTGGTAAAGGTCTGTCTCGGGGATTGACAAGATATATTAGGGGAGGGAAGCATCCCTAGACTGGGAGTCAGAGATGCCTTTATTGAGAGGAATTTAAGGTGAGACCTGACCTGAATAAAAAAGAGGCAGACATACTTATTGTTGGATTTACTGTCCTTCTTTTCCTATCTGAGGAAGACTTGGAGGACAAAGATATTGCTTATTTTTTTGTATGCAAAGGGTCTGGCACTGAGATAGCTATTATTATGATATCTATAATACATACGTTTTTTAAAATTATAAGCAAATAATAAGTATTTACCATCTATGAAGTTTGGAAGACCAAAAGAAAGCAAGTTATATTGTTGCTCTTTACAGTAGGTCACAACCTACTCAAGAGATACAGAAACACAGTGATTGAGATGGTAATATATGAAGAAACACTATATGTACTGCTATATGATATCCTACATGAAGACATCCTGATATAGGCCATGCAAAGTAGACTTAGATTAAGAAGACAAGGTTGTTTAACCTCGTGCATAATCAGATTAGGGACCTTAACTTCTTAGTCTTAATCTCTTAATCTGTGAAAAAAAATATATCTTCCTGACCTACATGCATGTGACAGGGCCTAGTCAGTCACCAAGTGATAACAACAATAATTATTATTATTATTACAGTGAAAATAATACATATTCAAATAATATGTCCCAATTATTATTCAGATAATATTTTTAAGACCCAATATGTCAAAATGTGCTATAGAAATAGAGACTAAGTGCTGAGGAACTTATATTATATGGTTTTGAATTACTGGAAATCCTGAACATATACAATCAATTCTTAGACAAGAATTTCTTCCCCCCAAGAGAGAGTTTTTTAATTTTTTTCTACTCCAAAGGTCATCTTAAAGTTAGTGCTTTAAGGCCATCTTAAAGTTAGTGCTTTTCTATGTTAAGAGGCAACTGGGTATGCACTGGGTCTTTAAAGACCGATGCCATAACTCTTTCCAGTTCTGATGCAGATTAGTGCGGCACAGAGCGGCCATAAAAAGGCCACAATGAGAGAATTTTAGCAAAAAGCAATAACAGTGATATATTAAAATGGCCAAAATAAACATAAATCAGCTACCTCAGAATGACATATTGACACAATTCAGTGATCTCCTAAACCAACCTCTACCTTCCTCCAGCGGTTTTGTTTTCCCCCAATGCTCCAAACTCATTCTTAGAAACTTTAAATCACAGTGACAGCTCCAGGGAGCTGCTGCTATTCAGTTACCCTCACTCCTTGCTTCCATCATCCTTCAGCAACACCTAAGGCTGCCAACTAGCCAACACAGACACTCCCAGGCGCCCAGCATCAGCAGCATCATCCTTTCTCATAACTCAGAAGCAGAAAGCCTGCCATCCTCACCATCACAATAGAATCCAAAACTCCATCTATTGGGACTTTCAGCCAATTGACTCAGATCATGCTTCCAAAGCTTCGGCTTTCTCTTTCTCCTTCTTATTCTTCATTACATCTTCAACTCGTTCTATCTGTTCTGTATTATCACAACTGTCTTTTTTTTTAATCAGATGGAATCTGTCAAACCCCATGCCATAAACACTGTTCACATGTGTATAGTCTTTTACCTGTGCTTAAGAGGTAAACATGCCAATACAATCACTCACTTGGGGTAAGTAATATAACCTCTCAGGGCCTCAATGTTCTCATCAGGAAAATCAGAATAAAAGGGACTTCAGTGAGTAGATTTTAAACCTTTATTAAATACAAGATCTTTTCTTCAACTGTTATTATCTACAGTCATATAGAATACAGCCCTCCAAAAGTCTACCACTCTGAGGCAGATTGGAATGAGATTTCAGGGCTTTCCCATGTGAGAGCATCACCACACTTCCTTATGGTGCTCCTGAGATATTTCCAACTCACAAGACCCCAAGGAACACATGACAGTCTTTGAACAAAGTAATCAGTAGGCCCCATTCTAGCTCTAATATCCAGACTCCGTGTAAAGCAGCTATATGGTAAGAAAGACTGAGTGGTAACAAGACTGTAATATTGCTAAGTGGCAACTTTTACTGAAAAGTCCCATAAACAGTACCTCATTCAATTTCCCTCAATAATACTGTCATATTTAAGTTTACCAATGAAAAGACTGAGATTCAGAGAATAACTTAATTTTACTTATTTTGTAAGAGGCTAAAAAGAAATTCAAACCCTTATTTCTTCCATTGTTACATATTGCATCTAAACCAGATCATGACTTCCTAACCTAGTCCTCATTCAGTTGTTATTATTGATGAATTGGATTATCTTCCATATTTTATTGTGAACATGCTCAATAAAATGCTCGTATTTTATTGGTAATATGCTCAACATATGTGACCTATTGTGGCTGCTTGCATTTACTTATACTAGTGAACCATAGAACGGAAGGAAAGAGTAAGTCTGTGTAGAGTACTGAGAAGTAATAATTTTGACTTCCAGAGAAACAGAGAAGATAGCATTAATACTTTTATAAAGTTAAATGGCATCAAAATTTAATAGTTTTAAATGCACTGAATATGTATGATTACCCAAAAAGTATTGTTTCAAAGGAAATATTTTTAATTTATTTTGTCCCATCCGATACCATGAAGTTCATAAAATACATTGAATTTATCTTTCCAATGGGAAAATGTGAAGATAAGCAAATTTAATCTCTTCTCTTATAATTGGTTGAATTCCATATCCTTGGAGTAGCTCTTATGCAAATCCATATATTTCTGGATAATTATATAAATAGTATTTATCATGGAAAACGTGGTAGGGGTTTGAACACAAAAACTTCTTAGACACTGTATTATCATTTCCCGTTTATCAGCGTATATCTTTCCTTAGATTCTATGTTATCTTTGCTCTTTTTCCCTCTGCCAGATGTTCAAGGGTGAATTATACAATTCAGAATCCAAAATTCCACCACATCCAGATGACTAATTTGCTAGCTATTCACTTGTTGAAAACACATGTTTACTATCTATTACATAAAGACTACAGCTCAAAACAGTTTCTGGTTTCCATTACATGGATTGACCATTAAGAATCTGCTAAGTGTCCCAAAAGGCATTTTTCAGTGCCCATTCCCATGCAATTTTATAAAATTTCATAAATTCACCAACATCTGAAGGAAAAAATGTTCCCCAAAAGTTCCTCATTGTTTATTTTTATTTTCAAAATCTATAAACAAATTTGTGGAATAATAATAATATTTATTTAGTCTATAAATTCTGTTAAAAGTTTAGCTGATCTTGAAAAGAGCCACTCTACCATATCCAAAAAAAATTTGTTTTAATTTTAAAGAAGTTTTAATAGTCATTTTTGAATTCTTAAAGAAAACTTCATTACATCAGTTTCTCCTGCCCTAGCAGTTACCAATACCCCTCATTACACCAAGGATTCAATTACACTGTAGATCAATGATGATATAATGATAGTCATCTATTTCATTTACATTAACATGAAAAGTTTATAAAATGGTGATGTTGGCATAGGAAGGAGAAGATAATTGAAATAACAGGATACCAATAATTAATACTACATTCTGTTTTAACATATCCAAAAACTGTGGAAAATATAAGCTAAGGTTAACCATAATATTTCTATCATTGATTTTTTCTTAACTCTAATAAGCAGTAATAGTGTGGTACATTTGTATGTATGTATGTATGTATTTATATATTTGGTTCTCTCTCTTTAGGAATTCCTAATATTCAGAATAATATCTGTCAGAGTAAAGAAAACAAAAGGAAGAGGAAGAAGAGGAAGAAAAGGAATAAAAGAAAGGGAGGAAGGGGAGAGGAGAGAGGGAGGGAGAGAAGAAAAGAGAGGGAGAGGGAAGGGGAAAGGAGAGAGGGAAAAGAAAAGAGAAATTAAAGAAAATAAATCAAGCTTCATTATACCACCTTTTGTTTTAGTCCTATTAAATAAAGTACTGAGTATTTGATGACTCTGTGAATACATGAATGGGAAAACAAAATGAAAAGGACTGCTTGGAAAAGGAGATGGATTCTAGTCCAAGCTTTTTTCTCTAGCTGGAATACTCAAAAAACTCACCTGACCTCTCAGGATTTCATATGTAAAAGAAATGAGACTAAATGAACTGGAATTCTAGCACTCGTATTCTATGAGATGTTTTGTGTAAGGCATGCATGCATATAAAGAGTCTTGTTTTTTGTTTTGAAAATACTATGCAATCAATGGATGGTTGTATATGCAGAGACCCCACAAAACAGAATGTATTTATTAAAATTTTTTATTCATTCTTACATGTTTAAACTTCCATCACCTTCAGAGTACTCTCCGTTTGATACACTATACCTATCGAGATGCTTTTCCCACTGCTCAAAACAGATTTTGAACTCATCAATTTTAATGCTTGTTAGTGATTCTGCTATTTTTCATTTTACCTCTTCACATTGGCAAAATGTTTCCCTTTAGGGACTTTTTTCATCCAGAGAAAAAAACAAACAAACAAACAAAAAGTTGCTTGGGCAAGATGAGTGAATTGGGAAGGTAAGGCACAGGGATCATTCTTTTTTTTGGTCCAAACTGCTGAACATTCAGTGTGGTGTGGGGAGGTGCATTTGTACATCCCCCATCATGAAATGGGCAAATACATTAAAAGCATCTCCAAAAAAAACCAAAAAACAAACATTCACTGAAGCCCAATGCAGCCTCTCACAACAATGCTAACTGGTCCACTGATGCCAATGGGTTCCTAGTATATTTACCTAGTGGGCGAAGCCTGTACTATAAGGGGCCTGCCCTCCAAAAAACAATTCCATTTTGGGGGAGGTTCCCCCAGTATATACATTAAACTTTGAGAGGACATCTGTACCTTCCCTAATTGGTTGGTGAGAGAGGTAGCTTTTTTCCTTGCTTTCACACGAGACATTCATTCAAAAATTTGCTCCCTTTTTTTCTCTTTTCTAAAGACATACTACCTATAAAGTTGACACTTCATTTGATAGGGCTGTACACACATAAGGTGTAGATGTCTCCTAACTTACTTGTTCTAGCTAGAAAGCAAAATACTTCATATTGATAATTAAGTATTTACAATATAGGTTAATGACATGAAATTTGTTAAGTTTTTCTTATATGGCAGCTATTTTTATTGGCTATTTTTAATAGCTAATATAAGAAGTGATTAAGAAAACAAGACACGCCTACAATTAAGTAAAAGTACTGTTCCAGAATCTAAATAGGAGTTTTCATCTTTTAGATAGTCTTCTCAGTGCTATCTTTTAACAAACAAGATTGCAATGAAGAAAGAAAAAAAAGAAAAGGCAAAGAAGGAAGGGGGGGGACTGGGAAAGAGAGAGAGAGAGATTCTTAGAAACAAGTGCCGTTTCAGAGTTGTTCTAAGAAACTATCTCTGTATCATTTGGACAGTGACTTACATTAACATACATTTAAAAGTAAGAACTCTCATAAAAAGACATTTATTCTGTATCCTTACAATTCCACCAGCACCTCTCCAAGAGAACATTAATTAGAACAATGTATAACTGACTTTATTAAATTTAAATTCACAGAACATTTTTTAAAAATTAACTTGTCTGCTGTGCCTCAAAACTTGTTCCAAAAACAAGAAATGAGAACTCTTAACTCAGTTTAACAAATTTCTAATGATTTTTTTATACCTGTAGAGATTTTAGTTCACAGGGCATTTTTTTTAGGCATTATCACCTTTGAGTTTCAAAATCTACCTCTGGCCTACATTAAAATCATTAACCCTGTTTTATGAATAATTACAGTTATATTAGTATGTGATTAAATGAGTTGATTTAAGTATGACCTAAGACAGAAAACCAATGAAAATATAAAGCAACAAATGGAAGAAATTTTATGATAGGCCTCATGGACAATCTGTTTTTGAAATATTTTGCAAATAAGTCCTCATTCATTCTGAAGGGTTCATTTACACTAAAATATAAAATTAATTTGATAACTAATTCAATCTGTGGCTACTATAGGTAAAAAATGTTCATCTTTCTCATCACTGAAGATCACAAAACCATGAATTCAAAATATTGAGAAGTGGTTCCACCCCCTAAATCTTGTAACTTGAGCACGTCAGATTAAAAATAAATCATCTGTTTTGACACTCATCAATGCATGTGCTCATTTGCCATGAGATCTTAAATAGCATTAAATTGGCAGCAGTCCCAAGTAGCAAAGGAAAAGAATGATGTAGCTTACATGTCTGTCCCCCCACTCCAATCTGCTAAATCTTCAAAAACACCTAAATATTTTAAGTCAGAATAAAAACTCAACTATGAAGAGTAAGAATGCAGAGAAAGAAAATTTGTGCAAAACTAAGAAACCATTAGATAGGGAGAAATATTCATTCACAGTGCACCTTTCTCTGTTAAATGTCACTTCCTCTGAAGATCCCCTCTACTTTTCAGATGCAGAAACTGGTCTTTCTCTTGAATTTGTTCCAGTGAGGTTCATGTCACCAGACACTTAGAGTATTACATGATAATTTTGTTTACAATCTTTTTTTTTCCCACATGATTAGGAAATGCACTTAGTCCTGACCTTTATATCCCTAGAGCCAACATGCTGTCAAGTGGGTAGTATATACATCCATATGTATCAATATATAAACAAGTAAATGAATGATTCATATTGAAGAAAACACAAGTATATTCTTTAAGAAGCAGAGCCTAACCAAGAACAGAAAAAGAGCCAGAACTATAGCTGAGGTATATTTTCAAGGCATTTCAAGTCTTCATGACTGATTATTTCAACTACTCACTTATTCCACGTGTTATCCAAAGAGTTCTTATCTAATTTAAGAAATAGCATGGTAGTTATTTTTTATTTTCTACAAATAAATTGATGGTGAGAAAATGCACAAAAAACTCATTGATGACTGGGTGCGGTGGCTCACGCCTATAATCCCAGCACTTTGGGAGGCCGAGGTGGAAGGATTGCCTGAATCCATGGGTTCGAGACCAGCCTGGAAAATTTGGCGAGACCTCATCTCTACAATAAATCAAAAAACTAGGCAGGCATGGTGGCACGTGCTCGTACTTCCAGCTACTTGGAAGGCTGAGGAAGAAGGATTACCTGAGCCCAGCAGGTTGAGGCTGTGGTGGCCATCAGCATGCCACTGCACTCCAGCCTGGGCAACAGAGTGAGACTTCAACTCAAAAAAAAGTGAAAAAAAATCATTGAAAATTGTGTAAAAGAATATTTTAATTTTATTCTTTGTGTACCAAAATAAGCATAATATCTGTATAACTTGTATTCTGTTACACCAGGTTTAAATGTTTTATAAAAATATTCCAAAACACGCATCTTTGGATCGAGACCAATGTCAGTACACTATATTTAACTGAATAAATTTCAATGCAGGTACCAATTAACTTTTCTATCTAAGTACTCAAGGTCACCAGGCAGGCCACAAACACAGTTTCAATTCTGGGGAAATGACTCAACTTCTGAGAACTTCTGTTTGCAAGTCAGTAAAATAAGTAGTTGTACCACATAACCTCCCAGTTTCTGTCCTGCTCTTAGCATTCTGTATTGGCATAAATCCTCTTTAAGAATCTTGGTATAAACTTATCAGTCCTTGAAACCACCAGCAAGTAAGCATAGTCTTCCTTCTACCACCAAACCCATCAGGTCCTTCAATGTTTATATTCTATCAGTGAGAATCCAGGCATGAATGTCGAGGGGGAAAGGGGGCACGAAGTGGGGGGAAGGAGTTTGAGAATAATACAGAAAAACCTGAGATAGGACTTAAGCATGAGTAAACAGGAACCAGATGCCAGAAGCCGCTGTGGTGAGCCTTTAAGTTGGTCCCTAAGGTACTCAACCCCTAGTGCTCACAACCTTGTAAAATCTTCTCCTTTTGAGTGTGTGTGAGAGACTTGTGATTTGCTTCTAACCCATAGAAGCAAAAGTGATGGAATGTCACTTCATGATTACGTTATGCTATTTAAGACTGTCTTGCTAGCAAACTAGCTTTAGGTTTTCTCTTCCTCATCAGCTATAAAGAAGCAAGTTGCCATGAAGGGGAAATGGACACTACAGGGAACTGCCAGTAGCCTCTAGGAACTGAGAGAAACCTAGGTCCTATCACTGCAAGGAAATAAATTCTGCCAATTACCTGGGTGAGCTTGGAAACTAATTCTAACCCAACTGGGCCTCTGATGAGACTGCAGATCTAGCCAACATCTGGATTGCAGCCAGGTGAGTCGCTGAAGCATTGAATACAGCGATACCATGCCTGGATTCCTGACACACAGAAGTCATGAGATAATAAATGTGTCTTGTTTTAAGCTGCTAATTTTGTGGTCATTTCAAATGCAGTAATAGATAACTCACTGCTGTGAAGGTAATGTTGGTCTTTCCATGCCTACATTTTTTTATAGGGCGTTCATTAGCACCATACACTTAGGTATGTAAAAAACATACTGACCTACGCTATCTTCTCTAGCAAAACAGCAATAGATACAACTATTTCTTTCCCAAAAAGTCATAACATTTTATTCTCTCAGAAAACTAAAATAAACCACTCCTTATAAAATGAATCACGAATTTTTTCTCAAGGTAACCGACTGGTTCTTTGGCCATTCCTTGCATGTGACATTAGTATTCCTAATCATGACAGTAACAAGTCTTTCATTCATTCATTTATTCACCAAATATTCAACGTACTTCTGTTTCATAGGACAATTACAAAAAGTACTCTGGGGAATACAGATATAAATAAGACATGGTTAATGCCCTGAGAGAAATTACAACTTTGTTGTGCTAAATTCTGAGAATGTGTTGCCGATGCAAAAGAGTTTAAATTGTTTAAAATACTGTATCTCTTAAGGGTTCACAGTTTCAGAACAAAGAACAAGTACCATATATCAAAGTGAAATTGCCTGTATGGACTCATCTATAACATATTTTTATTAAATAGGGTTTCAGATAAATGACCATGAGATAAAACTGAGTCTCATGAGAGGGTAATATCCCAATAGCTGGATATATGAAGGTGAACACTTGATGAGGAAAAAAAAAAACTGTGAATGAAGGCACTTCCAGGTAAGAATGACGGTCAGGTTCAGAGAACAGGTGATTTTGGCTTGAAAGACATCATGGTTTATTGGAAAAAGCAAGAGCACAGGACATAGTGTCAATTAAAAGAATAATGAGAGTCTGGCCTAGCTGGGATGGAAAGGAGTATCCAAACAGATGAGAAAGGCACGTGGATGTGGACCCTAGAATAAGCATGATAATTGTGTGAGACAGATGACAGAGAGGAACCAAAAATGACTTTAAGTTTCAAACCTGGAAGAGAGGGAACAGAAGCATCATTAATACAATTAGGAGGTGTAAGAGGCAGTATTGGTTTATGGGGAGAAAATAGCTGAGTTTGGTATACAATAGATTTAAAGGGGTTGTGAGACAGGGAATTTGAGGAAGATATAAGGAAGAAAAATAAGATCAAGGAGATTTCCAACAATGAGAAAACCTATAAAACTACTATTTCTGATGAATGTTGAGTTTACAATGGATAAAGAAGTAAGTTGGAAGAAACAACATGAAAATAGTGACAGTACCTTTTCAAGGTGACAAAGCAATGAGAGTCTTGAATAACAACTTGAGAAAAATTAGAGGGAGATTGGTGTCCTTAATGCTTTTCAGGGCATGGTATTGCCTTACTACAACAAGTCAAATAAGAGTTCTGGTCTGAGCCGGGCTCGGTGGCTCAGCCTGTAATCCCGCGCCTTGGGAGACTGAGGTGAGTGGATTGTCTGAGCCCGCGGGTTCAAGACCCGCCTGGGCAACTTGGCGAGACCTCATCTCTACAATAAAAAAAAAAAAAGGCCGGGCTCGGTGGCTCAGCCTGTAATCCCAGCACTTTGGGAGGCTGAGGTGAGTGGATTGCCTGAGCCCGCGGGTTCGAGACCCGCCTGGGCAACTTGGCGAGACCTCATCTCTACGATAAATAAAAAAAATTAGCCGGGCGTGGTAGCGCCCCTGTAGTTCCAGCTACTTGGAAGGCTGAGGCGGAAGGATCGCCGGAGCCCAGCAGGTCGAGGCTGCGGTGGCCGGGAGCAGCCACTGCACTCCAGTCTGGGCGACGGAGTGAGACTCCAACT
>CAUYQG010049494.1:0-12523 GCA_963574415.1 Tarsius wallacei | reverse complement strand
ACAGTAGGAATAGAATCAAGTCATTAAACTAACAGAACCAATCAAGCACACTCTGAGACTTTTCATTTAAGTCCAATGTCCTTTCAGCTCTGATTTCTAGCTGTCTTCTCAGGCTGGTAAATTTGTTCACAGTTAGGGTCACTTGCCCCTGGCCTTCTGTGAAGGGCAGTTCAGATCACCACTCAGTTCACCACTGCCCAGTTCACCACTCAAATCTGGCCTGTGTCTGTTTTTCAAGCTTGTTATTCCCATTTCAGTGTTGTTACCTTGAATTGCCAGCAGGTGGTGTTATCTCAGCCGCTCTCCCCAGAGGGGATGGAGCCAGATAAGAGCCCAGGCAGAGTCCGGAGATGAGAGCCTGCCTCAGGGCACACGGGAGGAGACCCACGGCCTGGCAGGATGTCACAATGGCTGTAAAGGAGGCGGCGATCTCAGCAGATCTTGCTTGCAGGGGCTTCGAGGTCTGAAGTCATGGATCGCCTCAGGCATGGGTGGTGCGATGTGTAATGGCTGCTACGGAGGCGGCAGCAGTGGCGGCTGCTGTGTCTGTGTCAGCAGCAGCAGTGGCTATCCAGACTGCCGTGATGCTTCAGCAGTGGCAACAACCGAACTCTGTGTGAACAGCAGGCTGCCGACGATGGGTTCCACAGCCCCTGGGGAGAGAGCCAGAGACCTTCTGCATTCTCCTTTGTGGAGGGTCTCATAGACCAGGCTGCCCCGTCACCATCTTACAGGAAAACTAAGATTTTTTTTTCATATTTTACTACAATTTCACTGCATTACACCTATATGTATATTTCTTTTTATTTTATTTTTTTACTTGGGATGTGTTGTGATTGTAATGCTGTTTTATTTTACCAGTTCTGAAAGAAAGTCTTAGCTATTATCTTTTGAAAAATGATTCTTCCCTATTGTCTTTATTTTATTTTCTATAAATCCACATAGAGAAATATTAAAATTTATCACTGTCTTCTGCATACTTCTTAGCTATATTTTCATATTCCCAATCTTTTTTCCTTCAGTGTAACATTCTAGTTAATATCTTAAGCTCTGATTTCTAGTTTAACCATTCTCCCTTCAGCTATATCTACTTTGCTATTTTACTTCTCCAAGAATTATATTTTCTTTTTTTAAAAAAATATTTATTTATTTATTTATTATAAAGATGTGGGGCACAATTCAGGGTTAGGTATACAAACATTGATTATGTAGGTACCCTTGTTGATGAGATATGCCATTCCCTCCCCTGGCAGTTTCCCTCAACTGTCAATACCACACCCCTCCCATGACAGTTTCCCACTACTGTCAAGCCCTTTCTTATAGTATTATAATTGTTCAAGGTCCATTTATGAGTTAGAACATATAGTACTCTGTTCTTTGTTTCTGTGATAGATCACTGAGTATGATCAACTCCAGATCCATCCAAGTTGCTGCGAAGTCCATATGTCTGTCCTTCTTTATGGCTGCATAATATTCCATTGTGTATATGTACCACATTTTTTTATCCAATCCAGCTTCTATGGGCAATATGGTTGGTTCCATGTTTCTGACTATTGTGAATAGAACTTCAACAAACATACGTGTACAGATATCTTCTTTGTAAAATGATTTGAATTCCTCCGGGTATATTCTCAATAGGAGAATTGCTGGGTCATATGAAAGGTCAATTTCTAGTTCTTTCAGAAATCACCACACTGTCTTCCAAAGAGGTTGCACTAGTTTGCATTCCCACCAGCAGTGTAGAAGCGTTCCTTTTTCTCCACATCCTCACCAGCATCTGTTGTTTGTTTTATTAATGATGGCCATTCTTACTGGTATAAGGTGGTATCTCAATGTTGTTTTGATTTGCATTTCTCTGATGATGACTGAGGCTGAGCACTTTTTCATGTTTCTGTTGGCTGCCCATATATCTTCTTTTGAGAAGAGTCTATTCATGTCTTTTGCCCACTTTTTAAAGGGGCTATTTGGTTTTTTTTCCTTTCAGGGCATTTGAGTTCCTTGTAGATCCTAGATGTTAGGCCTTTGTCAGATATACAGTTGGCAAATATTTTTTCCCATTCTGTGGGCTGTCTCCATGCTCTCTTGATGGTTTCTTTTGCTTTGCAGAAGCTCATCAGTTTGATGAGGTTCCACTTGTCTATCTTATGTCTTTATGTATTGGCCTTTAGGGTTCTGAATAGGAATTGGTTGCCAGTTCCAATTTCCATAAGGTTGTCTCCTGCGTTTTCTAAGATTCTTATAGTTTGAAGTTTCACATTTAGGTATTTGATCTATTTAGAGTTAATTTTTGTGTATGGTGATAGGTAGGGGTCCTGTTTCAATCTTCTGCATGTGGTCAGCCAGTTTTCGCAGCACCATTTACTAAACAGGTTCTCCTCTCCCCAGTGGTTGTTGTTGGAGACTTTGCCAAAGATGAGTTAGTTGAGGAATTGAGGCTTTTTTCCTGGAATCTCCATCCTGTTCTATTGGTCCGTATGCCTCTTCTTGTACCAATACCAGGCTGTTTTTAATACTGTAGCCTTATAGTAAAGTTTGAAGTCTGAAAGTGCGATACCTTCTGCTTTGTTTCTTTTGCTGAGGATTATTTTGGCTATTTGTGGTCGTTTATGTTTCCATATGAATTAAGAGTTATATTTTCTTTTTTTAATTTCATAGTCACATATTTATTTTTAGAAGTTTTATTTAAGTATTTAGCAAATCTATAGGGATTTTATTAGTAATATGCTATCTTTGCTCAGATTTTTATGAATTTTTTATATTTGTAAAAAATGTTAGTATTACTATTTTATATTACACATTAAATAATATTATTGTTTGAATTCCTTGTGAAACTAATTCTCCTATTTGTTGTTGTTTATTTTTGTTTTACTCTTTTCAGTTTTTACTTATTCTTCCTTATTCTGATTTCTAATTTTGAATTGTGAGCTCCTGTTTGAATGTCTGGGTTTTCCCTGTGGAGGTCCTGACAAATATGAGTTAGGTATTACATGTAACCCATGGAGGGGTGTTTAACATTCCAAAATAAATCCTTTAGTTTTCTAATTTGTACAAGCAGAAATCTAGGGAACATGTGTAGGAATGGATATTAAAAGTGTGGGATAATGATGGAAAAAATATAAAGTTGAGTCAGCCTGAATTTATGGATGTGAACCCACTAAGCAGAGATTCTGCACTTAATGCTATAGCTCAGAGAGTAAGAAAAAGGCACTAACTGGCTGCTTGACCGAAATATGGATCAAAAGATGGTCCACTGTGAACAAGATGAAGATGCCCAGTTGCCTTTGGTTAAACATAGAGGAAAGTATTCAAAGGCTTAGGGAGATTGGAATGCTAGCATGGATTTGTCACTTTAAACCCACTCACATGCACTGGGAAGGTCCAGAAGACATACCTTTCACCAGTACTTTGAGAAATAGATTTGTGAGGGGAGTCTCAGTATCCTCGAAGAGGTCTGTTTTTTGGAGAACACACTCAAACTGTGTTTTTTATCTGCTTTCACACCAACATAATAATCAACACAGTAGGCTTACATGACCAAATGTATGTGAGATTTTCCTCCACACGCCAGTTACCAGCGTAACTGTGTATTAGAGAGAATGAAAAAATAAGACCTTTTAGGGACTACAGGATACTGACTCCAAACTTGCCTTGATTTCAGGAGATCCATAACATCACAATGGCCCACCATTCAGAATAGGGACTTAGGTGATCAGTAGAGTTTTCCCTCAGGTCCATTCACAGTGGGTCCCTGAACCCATTCTGTGGTCATTCCCCCAGTCTCAGAAAGCATAATTAGAATAGACAAACTTAGCAGCTGGCAGCATACCCACATTGGTCCCCCTAACATGTGGAGTGAAGACTGTTATGATGGGAAAGACCAAATGCAAGCCATTAGAGTTACCTTTATCTAGGAAAATAGTAAATAAAAATCAGTACCACTTTCCTGGAGGGATTACAGAGAATAATGCCACCATCAAGTATTTGAAAGATGCAACAGTGGTAATTCCAATTGCATCCCTATCCAACTCTCCTATTTGGCCTGTGCAGAAGACAAAAGGATGTTGGACAATGAGAGTGGATTATTGAAACTTAACCAATTGTAGTTACTGAACCAGATGTAGTTTTATTACTTGCACAAATTAACTCACTTCCTGATACCTCATGTACAGCTGTTAATTTGGCAAATGCTTTTTTATCTGCACATAAAACTCATCAGAAATTTGGTTTCAGCTAGCAAGGTCAGCAATGCACCACACCTATACTGTTCTACCTCAGGAGAATATCAACTCTCTAGCTCTATATCATAATTTAGTTCACAGGAATCTTGATCACTTTTCCCTTCCACAAGATATCGCACTAGTCCATTATATTGATGACATTATGCTGATTGGAAGTAGTGAGCAAGAAGTAGCATCAATCACTCTGGACTTTTTGGAAAGACATTCATGTCAGAGAATGGGAAATAAATCCAACTAAAATTCAGGAGGCTTCTGCCTCAGTAAAATTTTCAGAGGTCCAGTGGTGTGAGGTATGTCCAGATATTTCTTCTAAGATATAGGGTAAATTGTTGCCTCTGGCTCCTCCTACAACCAAGAAAGAGACACAATGCCTAGTAGCTTATTTGGATTTTAGAAGCATCACATTTCTCATTTGGGAGAGGTACTCTGGACCCTTTACAAGTGACCCAAAAAACACAGTTTTGAGTGGGACGCAGAACAAGTTCAGGCTGCTGCAGAAGCTGTTCTGCCACTTGGGCCACATAAGCCAGCAGATCCAATGGTACTTGGGGTGTTAATGGCAGCTAGAGATGCTACTTTGAGCCTTTGGCAAATACAGCACTAACCTTTTGAAAATTGGAACAGAACCCTGACGTTATTCACAGATAACTACTCTCCTTTAGAGAGACAAATCTTGGCCTACTACTGAAATGTAGTAAAAACTGAAAACTTTATAATGGACCACGAAGTTATCATGGGACCTGAGCTGCCAATCATGAAGTGGGTATTATCTGACCCAATCATTCATAAATTTGGACATCTATCATCAAATAGATATGGCACATATACAATCAGGCCTGAGCAGGTCCTGAAGGCACAAGTAAGTTACACAAAGAAGTAGCCCAAATGCCCATGGTTTCTACTCTTGCTACACTGCCTTCTCTCTCCCATTCTGCACCTATAGCCTTATGTGGAGCACCCTATCATCAGTTGACAGAAGAGAATATGGTCTGTTTTACAGCTTGTTCTGCAAGCATCACCCAAAAGTGAACAGCTGTATCACATCAGTCCTTTTCTGGGACATCCCTGAAAGATAGTGATGAAAGAAAATCTCAGTAGGTAGAACTTTGAATAGTACACCTTGGAAGGAGAAATGGCCAGATGTGCAATTATATACTAGTTCAAAGGCTATAGCCAATGGTTTGGCTAGATGGACTTTGGAACTTGGAAGAAACCAAGTTGATGACTGGAAAGTTGCTGACAAAGAAATTTGGGAAAGAGGTATGTAAATAGATCTCTCTGAGTGAGCAAAAGCTATAATGATATTTTTATCTTATATGAATTCTTACCAGATGATGACAGCAGAGGACTTTCAGAATCAAGTGGATAGAATGACTAGTTTCATGAATACCAGTCAGTCTCTTTCCCCAGCCACCCCTGTCATTTCCAAATGGGCTCATGAACAGAGTGGCCATGGTGGCAAGGATGGAGGTTTTACATGAGCTCAGCAATATAAACTTCCACTCACCAAAGTCAACGTGGTTACAGGCACCACTATGTGCCCAATCTACCAGCAGCAGAGATCAACACTGAAGCCCCAATATTACACAAATCCCTGGGCTGATCAGTCAGCTATCTAGTGGCAGATTGATTACACTGGACCTCTTCCATCATGGAAGGGGCAGCAATTTGGCCTTACTGGAATAGATACTCAATCTAGATATGAATCAGTCTTTCCTGCACACAATGCTTCTGCCAAAACTACTATTAATGAAATTACAAAATGCTTTATCCGCTGTCATGGTATTCCATACAGCATTGTTTGTGACCAAGAGACTCACTTCATGAATACCAGTCAGTCTCTTTCCCCAGCCACTCACTTCACAGCTAAAGAAGTGTGGCAATAGGCCCAGGATCATGGAATTAAGTGGTCTTACCATATTCCTCATCATCCTGAAGCAGCTGGCTTGAGAGAAAGGTGGAATGGAATGGCACTTTGAAGATGCAGTTACAGTGCCAGCTAGGTAACAATACTTTGCATGGCTGGCATAAAGGCTATATATGCTCTAAATCAGCATCCAAAATATGGCATTGCTTCTCCCATGGCCAGGATTCATGGGTCCAGGAATTAAGGAGTGGAAATAGGGGTGGCACCACCTCACTATTACCTCTGGTGACCCACTAGAAAAATTATTGCTTCCTGTTCCCACAGTGACTTTATGATAGAGTTCCAGTGGGAAGAATGCGCCTACCAGGAGACACAACCATGATCCCATGAATTGGAAGTTAAGACTGCCACTTAGCCACTCTGGATGCTTTATGACTCTTAGTCAACAGACTAATAAGGGAGTTATAGGTTGGCTGGGGTAACTGATCTGAACTACCAAGAGAAAATTGGACTACCACTCAACAATGGAGATAAGAAAGACCATGTCTGAATTATAGATGATCAGAGCTAGATGGACTTTGGATTAAGGTCTGTGTTTCCTGAGATAGGTCTGGATTAAGGTCTGTGTTTCCTGAGATAGAAAATTACAACCACCCAATCCAGGAAGGACCACAAGTGGCCCAGACTCTTCAGAAGTGAAGGTTTGGTTTATCCCTCTAGGAAAAGAACCAAAACCAGCCAAGGTGCTTGTGGAAGGCAAAGAAAATACAGAATTAGTAGTAGAAGAAGATAGCTATAATACCAGCTACGTCCATGGGCCCAGTTGCAGAAATGAGGATGTTAATTGCAGTGCATAGTTCTTCCTTATTTTGTTAAAATATGGTCTTATGGGTATATTTACTATGTGTATATATAATATAGTAAACAGATGCCATTATTTTCATCCCTTTTTTATTTATTTATCATGCAACATAAGATGCATTGACTTTATATCAGCATTTAAGTATTATTTATTTGGCATCATAGTATTTAGTTGTGAGCTATCAAGGAGAAGTGTAAATAGCACTCAAAGACTTTACCTCTTCTGGAGAAGAAAATAGTGGATTTTCAGTTGTATTCATGATAGTTTAACATGTTACAATGATAGGTGGGACTATACCTTGTGATTGTCTTTATTGAAAAATTAAGTATGATTTGAGAAGATGAGTATGGGTGTCAAATTGGCAGGGGGGGATTTATGATGGTTAATTGTAGGTGTCAACTTGACTGAATTAAGAGATATCTAAGGAGCTAGTAAAGCATTGTTTCTGGGTGTTTCTCCAAAGGTGTATCTAGAGGAGATTGGTATTCGTATGCAAGTCCAAGGGCTGAGATCTGCCCCTAATATGGTTCAATAGCATCAATTGGCCAGGACCAGAAAAGAACAAAAAGACAGAGGGAAGGTAAATTCTCTCTATTTCTCTTTTCTGGAGCTGGGACACCCTTCTGACATTGGACATCAGAACTCCAGATTCTCTGGCCTTTGAAATTCAAGCCTTGCACCAGTGGCCCCCTGAATCCTCAGGCCTCCAGTCTCAGACTGAGTTACACCATCTCTTTCCCTGGTTCTGAGGCTTTTGCACTTGAACTGAGTCATGTTCCTGGCCTTTCTGGGTCTCTAGGTTGCATGATAGAGGAGGGTGAACAGTGCCTTTGGAGGAACACAGTGACCAATTTAGAATCCATGAGCTTCCTTATAAAATGTATCTATGTATGTGCATGTGTGTATAAGGGAGGGAATTTTCTTGGAAAAATAATGAACTTGCAAAATTGTGCCCATAGTCCTTCATGGTAATGATCGATAATGCTAATTAGCAACTGCTATGTTTAGCTAAGGCTCAAACTCTCCTGTACACCATAGTCTTCACTTTGTCACTAATTTATTATATTACTTATGTTAGTAGTCTGGTTTTGTAGACTTTTGTGTCTGTGACTTATAAACTTTCAAATTCTGATAAGTTTTATAATGAAGGTACACACAAGCTAAAGTGCTTGCTCCTGCTTGGGGAAATATGGGAAGGACTTTTAGAAGGTTTGATATTTGAACTGAGTCTTAAAATACAGATTTCACAAGATGAGTATTATGGAGAGGGCATGCCAGGCAAAGGAAACAATATTAGATGAAGACTTACATTTGCCTCTACATACAGTTAAAAAAAACTGACAGTATTTCAATGTGGCTGGAGGAACAGGTTTGTAAAGTTAATGGTGGAGATGAAAAAGTAAAGGCAACCAGGGGCTTTATAATGAAAGACTTCGAGCATGGTGCCAAAGAATTTACCCTTCATTCTGTAGATCACTGTTTCCTACTTCTGGGATAGAGGGCGATTAGCAAATCACCTGGGAAACTATTGACAATTATAACCTGAGAAACTATTCAAAATGTAGATGTCTAGACCCCAATCCAGACTTTATAAATCTATGCATTGTATTGATTCCTTTTCTGATTTTGATGACTATCTGATTTCAGGGATCACAGATAAAAGTTTTCAAGTGCTACCAGAGTTGCCTTTAAGAAACATCATTCTAGATGCAATAAAATAGCCAGAGATTGAGAGAATTATAGATTGTAAATTTATTCAGAAAGTTATTACTATAATTCAAAAGAAAATGTGGGAACTTGAAAAGGAAGAGATTAATGAGTTCAAGATTGATTTCAGAGGTAAAATGTACAAGACAGTAATCAATTTAATTTGGCAGGTGAGTGAAAGGAAAGAGTTAATATAAATTTTAGATTTATGGAATATATATCAGTGTATGCTGAGAGTCTAGAATCCCAAACCAAGAACTGATTTTAGAACCAATATCTCACACGTGAAGTTTACATGTGCCATCAAACTAGAAACATTTTACATTATTCTCTTAATCTGAGACTTTCTTTTTAAAGAGTCTGGCTTTAAAAAAATTTTTTTTTCTACAAATTATCCCTCTTAAAAGATTTATTATCTCAACATAGCTACTTATTATCTCTAAAATTTCTAGAACCAGGTAAGATTTTTAATTTTACTTTTATTCCCACTTTCATGGAAACAGTCATTTATGGTTTTCATCTTGATATAAGAGATTCATTTTGATCCCTAGAAAAGTAAATATTGTTACATATAATAACAATGAACAACATAAAATGCCTAACTGCATACTAAAGAAAAGTAAACTTACACAGTCCTTACTAATAGTATGTAATAAAAACATAATTTAAAATGCCATTAGACTAGGTTGTCAGCAGTCACAATGCACATATGATATTTTAGAATGTAGACACTTAAGAAACTACCCTTTATGTATACATAGTCATTTCTTCACTATAATGAATAAAAATGCAAAGTAAACACTGAGTGAAGCATAAAACATTTGGAATTAATTTGACTTTTTTTTTTGCCTAGCTTTTAAAAGAGGTTCTCACAACAATTTTCTGCAGAAATTCTGGCCCATGAACTATGTAAATTGCTCCTTTAAGTGAAGTTTACAGTAGAAGGATATACTCAAGAGACTGGGTTGTCATAAGGGATAGTAACCTTATCCTAGACCATTTATTGAAAAAACATATAAATTTTTTATTAATATATAGATGTTCTATGAAGAAAATAAAATACTTCTCTCATTACCAATTCCCTATAGATAAGAAAGAGAATACCTTTACATTTTAGAAAGTTGAGTTTAAAATAGTTGGTTCTATTGGTACTTTTTAACATTATATTTTGGCGAAAATTTTACTTACATGTATCTATAAATATCTTTATAAATACGTAAAATTGCATATGTGATATAAATCAAAATTTTGTAAAAGTCCCTGTTCATAAAAATGTACTGCCCTTAATATCTAGAAAATATATGTTAAGACTATATTGAGTTATTGGCATTAAAAAAGAAGTAGTGACTATCTTGGTTAATTAAAAGGAAAGTACTTCAAGAAAGATAACCCATTTAGAACTTTGCTGTCATTTATGTCCAGTCTAAAATTTACCACATTACATCCCTCCTTAATAGTTAGCTGACATCAGGCCACTAAGGAAGGGCAAGTGAGAGAAGATGAGAGAGCAATAATTTTATATAATCTCAAGAGTTCCCAGATGGAAGGTATTTGAAGATCTGCCTCTAAGAGCAGTCTGGACTCCCTGGAACACTGAGCAGCCTAGGGACACTTATTACGCAAAGTAAATAAAGTATACAAAGGAAATCAACTATGCAAAGAAAGTCAAAGGAAAATTTCATGGTTTTGTCAACAATAATTTCTGGATACACCTTATACATTTACTATATCCTTGTTTTCTTTATACTGCTTGTACCACTACTACTATCCAATGGCTTTATGGAATAAATGATCCACAAGCATGTAATGCCACACAGCATAGCATCAGTCCAGGAGACCATCTGTCCACTGTATAGAAAAGGAGATACAATAGTAAGCCCATGACCATGGCATCCTCCAGGTGTATCCTTTAAGAAACGAAATCTAATTCAAATTCTTGACCAACAAAGGGCATTAAAGATAGAATTTAAAATGTATTATCCTATATGTCTGTTTGAGAACCAAGTTGAACAAATATTTGTATGGGCATGTGATTTTCTTTCCTTTGACTAAATACCTAAGAATGGAATTATTAAGTCCTCTGGTAGGTATTTAACTATACTTTAAAAGGACCACACTGTTTTCCAAAGGGATGCCACAACTATACTCAAAAAACTGCCGACTGCTCCAAATTCAGTGCCCACGCAAATAGGAACATCCACCATTCTCGGGGCATCTCTCAGAAAAAGAGAGCAGAAATCAGCCACCTCTTGGCACCTGGCACCTGGTCCACACCAACACCTGCGACAACAGGCCAGGCACTGGCAGCTGTGACCATTGAGAAAGCACAGGGAGAAAATCAGGAGCTGAGCACCGCCAGAGGATAAGATGGCAGCCAACGCCATTTTCTCTGTCCCAGAAGTGGGCAGAGACCTGCTCTAGCTCACCCAATTCTGAACAGCCGGTATCCTGAGACCAAAGGGGGGATCGCCACACCCCTCTTGGATCCATGACCATTGGTCCAGAGAGGATTCTCCAAGGGCTGGATACCAGAGAGACAGATGCCCCACCCCCCACACTCAATCAAACACAGTCATATGCAGTCAGCTGGGAGACCTAGCAACAGGTGAGTTGGGGTGAGTCCTGATCTAATGCCCAGCAGTCCATGGGATGTCTGATCCACATGGAGAGCAGCCTGATGGGCCTGCGTTGAGAGCAAAGGAGAAGGTCTAGAGACCAGAGCCCACTCCCTACCACGGGAAGCCAAAAGCAGGGGGCACTGGCGACATGCCAGTAAAAAAAAAAAAGTGGAGGGAGAAAGGAACCTGAAGTTCCAGACATGGCCATAAGAGGGAGTGCTTTAATTTTTTTTTTCTTCTTTTTTTTTGACCGGGCTCGGTTGCTCAGCCTGTAATCCCAGCACTTTGGGAGGCCGAGGTGAGTGGATTGCCTGAGCCCTCAGGATCGAGACCCACTTGGGCAACTTGGCAAAGACCTCGTCTCTACAATAAATCAAACATTAGCCGGAACGTGGTAGCCCTTGCCTGTAGTTCGGGTTACTTGGAAGGCAGAGGCGGGAAGATCACCAGCGCCCAGCAGGTCGACGCTGGGGTGGCCGTGAGTGTGCCATGGCACTCCAGCCTGAGCAATGAAGCGAGACTCCAACTCAAAAAAAAATTAAATTTTTTTTTGTTTGCCTGCTCTCTCTCCATAGATATCTTTCTGTGTGAATCTTCTGATTCGATTTTTCCCTTTTTCTCCCGTGCGTGCACGCGTATGGATTTGAGGGAGAGTATACCTTTGATTTTTTTTGTTTATCTTTGTTTGTTTATCTGTTTGTTTGCTTGCCTGTCTATTTTCCTTCTTCTTTCTCTTCAACTTCCTTTCATGTCCCTTCTTTTTTTTCTGTTCTTTTTCTTTCTCTTGTCTCATTTTGGTTTCAGGCAGCATACATACATGTCCACTGCATGACCATATTGTAAGGTGGTGGGAAATGGGTTCCAGGGGTCCCACATACCAGTCAGCAGAAACCATGATCAGCAGCTAGCTTCTGAACCATAGCTCCCCCATTATAACTTGATAAAATCTCAAAATTGCAAAAAGACAGCACAGTCCCCCAGCCCCAACCCATCTTCAAAATTGAACAAATCCAGAGAATCTACCTACGGGAGAATAGGAAATTGAGCAAACAGAAATGAAAGTTATCCCTCTTATCACTAAACAATGGACTTAAAGGAGGGAGGGAGAAAGGGGGAGAGAAAAATATCACAAATGAGAAAGAATCAATGGAAGAACACAGGTACCACCACCACCACCACCCCCCCCCACCACCACCACCCCACCCCCACCCCCCACCCCCACCCCCGCCCG
>CAUYQG010049491.1:0-13851 GCA_963574415.1 Tarsius wallacei | reverse complement strand
AGCCAGGCTCGGTGGCTCAGCCTGTAATCCCGTGCTTTGGGAGGCTGAGGTGAGTGGATTGCCTGAGCCCACGGGTTCGAGACCCGCCTGGGCAACTTGGCAAGACCTCATCTCTACAATAAATCAAAAAATCAGCCGGGCGTGGTAGCGCATGCCTATAATTCCGACTACTAGGAAGGCTGTGGTGGAAGGATTGCCAGAGCCCAGCAGGTCGAGGCTGCAGCAGGGAGCGGCCACTGCAGTCCAGTCTGGGTGACAGAGTGAGACTCCGACTCAAAAAAAAAAAAAAAAAAAAAGAAGTATGTGTATATGTACACATGGGTAAATGTATACACACACATATATACACAGATTGACACTGATAAAGCAAATAGGGCAAAATGCTAACAACAGCTGAATCTGAGAAAAGGATGTATGGATGTTCTTTGGACTATTTTATTTTTGCAACTCTTCTGAGAGTTTGGAATTACTTTCAAACACAAAGTTGAAGAAAACAACCTCAAGGAAGACTGCCTCTTTTGGCGGGTGCTCCCCTCCCCCCACGTCTGTGATCTCAACCCTGACCCTCCGGCCAATACCATGATCCCCTCCTCTGAATTCCCAGGGCACATCCCTGTGCGGTCCTCCCCCGTGCCTGGCATAAAGACCCCCTTGCACTGTTCTCTTTCTGTGTGTATACATCTTATCTCTCCAGGGAGATCATGAGCTTCCTGGGGGCCAAGCTCAGATTGATCACCCTCAGGCCTGGACCCAAAGCATGGCTGACTCCCTGTCAACTTCTAAGACTCATCGTAGCCTTCACTTCCTTCAGGTGGATTTAGGTGCCCCCTTGGACCTCCCATGGCTTCCGATCACTCTGTGGCAGCAATGCCTACTTACTCCTGTCTCCCACTTGAGGGAGAGCCCCACAAGAGCAAGTCTTGCCTCCCAGAAACTGCTCAGTAAATATTAGTTGAATGATTAACAAGAGGCAGCCTTTTTTTTTGCCTTCCCAAAGGTTTCAGGCCTTTGCAAATGCTGTTCCCTCTGCCTGGCTGGAACACCTTTTTCTTTCCCTTCCCCCAAACCCTCCCATAAATGGCTCCTACTCAACTCACAGACTCAAACGTCACTTCTCCAAGTCTTGGTCAAGTTCCCTATGACCACACTCCCTTGGCACTCTACACTTCTGTCTTAAATCTATTTAGCTTCTTATTTATCTCCCCTGCCAAGTCCGAAAGCTCCAGGAAAGTCATTGTTGTAATTCCTGGCACAGAGCCTGGCATATATAGTTGCTACTATTTACTGGATGAAGGGATGGATGAAGGAATGACGGGATGGATGGGTGAGGGAAGACAGATTGACAGGACCAGTTTACATGGTTGAACCTTTCTTTTGATCACCACCAGGGGGCAGCACCCCCCAACCAAACCACCCCACCTTGGGTAGGACTGCCCCACTGGACAGATCCCCAGTCCTCACTCCCGCCCAATGACTCAGACAGGAGGAGGGCAGACCACAGAGGAGGTGCAGCACCCACGCAGCCCCTGCTAGCCCCAGGAGCAGTTCTGGCAGAAAGAAGCCATAGGCGCAAGCCTCGCACATACCCAGCATGCCGATGCCCAGCATGAAGGCGTCCATTCCATAGGGCATGACTCGAGACCTTCCCCGGGCTGAGCCCGTTGGCGACATCACCTCCTTTGGCTGAGCTTTCTTACATTCCACCTGGAATAAGACCCAGCAGTCAGTTATTTCTGCAGCCCTAGGGTCACTGTCCCTCCTGTTCCCTAGTCGGCCTCTTTACTACTACTTTCAGAGTTACTAACGATGGGGCGTTTGCTCTGTGCTAGGCATCATGTAAATGGCTTTGTGTGCAGTAATTCAATGAAAGCTGACATCGACCCTTTGATGGGCAGCTGTTGCCACTTCCATTTTACAGATGTGGAAACTAAGGCTCAGAGAAGGGAAGTCATCTGCCCAATTAACAGCCAGGTGACACTGCCTCCTTGTCTAGATTTTCAAGGTGTGGGAGAACTGGCTCTGCCCCACTTGGAGGCCGCTTTGCCTGCCTCTGAAACCTCAGAGCTCCCTGCCTGGCTCCGCCTGGACCCCCAGTCTGTCTCCATACCTCCACCCCATCCAATCCCAGCTCACCATTTTGTTGTTGATTTCATGGAAATGGATTTCACACACTTTCTCCACAATATCCTCACTCTCAAACGTGACAAACCCGAACCCTAGAGATTGAACAAGGGGCAAAGGCAAGGTCAGAACCAGAGCTTATAGTCAAAACTCAAGGTCATATCAATACGCCCACCCCTCTGGTGACTGTCTGAGAGTTAAAGAAAATGCTCTGCCCACAGCCTAGGAGCCTCTCAACTACACAGAGACAGGATTTTAAATTCCAAATTACAGATGAGCAAAACGAGACTCAGAGAAGTGAAGAAGCTTGCCCAAGGTCACGTGGCAAGTTAGAAAGTAGAAGAGCATTGACGAGAATATACTCAACATGCTTTTTTTCTTCCTCAGATGCTTTCCAAAGAGGGAAGAAAGATTACACACAAACAATTAAACTTACACAAAGGTGTACATGCACAAACATGCATTTATACACAGACATGCACATATATGGTATGTAGGCATGCGTGCACACACACACACACACACACACACACACCCCTAGGTATCCACATATCCCAGAGACAGTCACTGGTGTTCTAGGCATGTACAGTTAGCTTGACATACCAATACCAATACACATATGTTATATATCATATGTTATATATATCATGTTATATATGCTATATACTATGTGTGTGTATATAATAAATACTCAGACATCCTCACATGCACATACACAGAGCAAACACCCCACTCCCAAAACAGACTAAAACACCCAAAGCCCTGAAGCAACTAGAGAAACAACCCTGCCTCCTGCTGGGTGTGCCCCAAGGGCTGGAAAGGGGTTTGTCCAAAGGCCAGGCCCTTGGGAGAAAAACAACCAGGCAGTGCACACAGTGTGGTCCAGATGCTCACAGGTTCAGGGGCAAGGGGGCTGGGGGCTGGGCAGGAGCAGACTGCCTGGGGCTGTGGAGTCAGCCCGACCCTGGGTGGCCTGGCGTAAGCTCTGGTTACCAGGGACAAGGTAAGCCCAGCAGAGGCAGACACCAGCTAGGGCGGGGGTGGATGACTCAGTTGGTGGAGGGGCTGCTCCTCTGCTCCTCTCGGGTGTCTGCAATTCGGCAAGTTTCTAGCACAGGAAACAGCGGGACAAAAGCCTTCTGTAAGGCCAGGCCCAGGAGAGGATGCAGATCCTCAGGGATAGGATGTCAGGAGGCAAGATGAAAGGGCAGCTGTGACCTGTAGCCCCCTGGCTGACCACAGGGCCCAGTCTGGGAAGGGGGAGGGGGCCACACTCACCTCTGTGCCGGTTGGTGGTTTTGTCAAACATCAGCATGGCATCGTCCACCTGAAACAGAGCCTGCCATGGAGGACCCACCAGACGCCAGGGGACTCCACCACAACCCAGCAACAGGGGCTCCTGCAACCCACTCCCTTCTTGTCCACTCCAGGCATTCCCTAAAACCTGCTCCCTGTGCAGGGAAAGCTTTCCATCTGTAACCCCCTGGATGCCACAGCATCCCCTGTTCAACTATTGGATTCTCAGTGGACCAGCCTGCTTCTGTTAGGCTCCAAATATGTGCCTGGTACTTGGCCCCATCATCCTTCCAACATTCCCTGCGTGGTAAGATCCCCATTTTGTAGACAAGGAAATAGACTCAGAGAGGTGAAGTGATCCACCTAAGGTCACACAGCAAGACCTAGACCAAAACCGGGGAGTAGGAGGCACTGAGCAGGTGCCACAGAAGGAAATGTGGGAGGAAGATTATGAGACAGGGAAGCAAAAGCCCCTTCCCTTTTTGCAAAAGGCAAGGAGGATGGCAGCCAGACTGGACTCCCCTCTCCTGGTACAGATCTTTTCCTCTAATTGAGGTTTCCTTTTGCTAGAGGCTGTAATTAAAGCAAGTAGAGTTCAGTGCCTGGGCTGCTTGCCTCCCACTGACTGGGGGAGGGGAAGGGACTGCGGAAGGGGGAGGGTCCGTGTGATCCACCGCTCTCGGACCCCAGTCTACTTTTCTTGCTACTCCCTCCAGGCAATCTCAGATACACTGACAGCCAAAGGCCTTAGCTTCTACCCCATGGTCCTGCCTCCCTTCCTTTGCCTGCATCTGGTGCCTCCTCCCTGCCCTCTTAGTTGAGGTCTGATTCACCCTTGGTATAAATCAGGGGCTGCCTCTGATAACCCCTATCCCATTTTAGCCCCGACCCTCCCCTGAAAGGCCAGGCATACAAAGGATAAAGAAAAACTTCCCTCGGGCCATGGGGCCCAGCCTCTTCCCCATTCTCCTTCCCTCCATTTCCAGGCCCATCATCTGCCTCATTAAAGTGGAAAGGGCAGACCCTGAACTAGGGTGATCCTCTAGTTCTCCTTAGGTGCCAAGCTACACTGGGCCTCTGACTGCCCCCTGGGAGAACCAGGATCCCACTGAGCCAGGAGGCAGTGGGGGGGGGGGGTGGCTAGAGAATCTCAGAGGTTAATGACATCTTCCTTCCCAAGAAGGCTCCTGTCTTAGGGACCATACAGCAGAGTGCCACCCTCACTTCTATCCCTATGGACCCAATCCCCTGGGTCTTGATCCTGAATCAGCTGAACCATCCAACCTGGGCAGTCACTTCAGATTCAGCCCATCTTTGCGCCCTTACTTAACCAACGGAAAACAGAAACCCAGAAGGGAGGACTGTGATCAAAGCACAGGCCTTGGGAAGGACAGGCCTGTGGTAGAATCCTGGGTCCTGCATTTACTGGTTGAGTAACCTTGAGCAAGAAGCTTGACGTTTCTATACTTTGGTTTATCATCTGTGAAATGGGCATAACAGTGTCTGTCTCATAGAAAGGAATTAAAAGAAAAACACTTAAACACTTTTTCGGAGACATGATCTCACTATGTTGCCCAGGCTGTTCTCAAATTCCTGGACCCAAGCAATACTTCTGAGTCAGCCTCAATACTTCTGACAAATGTGTACCACCACACCTGGCTTTGGGAAGAGTTAAATGAGACAATACATGCAACACTCTGAACTCACAGTACCTGGGATACAGCAAGTGCTTAATAAATAATGGCTATTATTATTAGCTTCATTGTGGAGGGACTTGCCCATAGTCACGTGGGGGAGCGTGGCAGAGCTAGAAAGAGAGCAGTCCAACACTACTGCCTTGAAGGCTGCACGAGGACAGCATCTGTGTCAGTTGGGGCCATGACCATGACCACCATCCTACTGAGAACCTTGACTTGTGCTCAATCAATATTTTTTGAATGAATGAATGAATGAGCTAGCCACACCCTCCTGCCTAATCCAACAGCTCTGAGTTCTTGCCTGACCCATACATGGATTCAGCCCAAACGACAGCCCTCTCCGCCCTCCTCTGCCCAGCCTTGCAACTCCACCATCCCAGGCCCCCTAGACCCTTCAACCTGGGCCTTGGCCGGACAGACCCCCAGTGGGGCGGCGGGGTTGAGGCCAGGGCAAGGGGCGAGGAAAATGGCTGGGGGTCCAGGTTACCCCCCGCCGGTGTCCCCTCCTGGGGCCAGCTGAGGGGAGGGAGGCTCCCGGCCTGGTGTCCTTAATAGGCTTTGGTCTCCATGGGAACCCGAGGGCAGGGGGGCTCGGGCGGGGGGAGGGGAGGCGGCCGAGGCCTGCTGACCAGTGGGAGCCGCCAAGTTCGGCGGCCGCTAAGCCTGAGTGGCAGCCATGGCGGCTGACCATTGTTCCCCCCTCGGCGGCGGCCCCTCGATCCGGGCGGGGAGCCCCCCGCCGCGGGGCCCTTGGCATTCCCGGCTGTCCCCTTCGCTCCCTGGCAGCCTATTCTCCGGCTCCCCCTGGCCTCCCCGGGCCGGTTTCACATGCCAACGCCGATTTAGGCCCGAACAAAAGACGCGGCCGCTGACGGCTTCTCCTGGGGCCCGGTTGCCATGGCAACGCCGGCCCCGGGGGCAGGCGGCCTCCAATCACAGCTGCTGGATCAGATTAGTGCGAGCTCTAATGCTCGGCGCTCAGACACAAAGACACCCCGCCGGAGCCGAGCCGGGCCTGCTGCTTCCCAGGAGCGCCCTTCCCTCTGGGGCCCGGCCCGCCCGGCCCGCCCTCGGTCCGGGACCCCGGTCCCCACGGAGGCGCCGGGCCGAGGCCTCTGGCCCCCGCGCCGCCAGCGTCCGCTGGCCCGGGGACCCCCCAGCCAGCCAGGCCCCAGCTCCCAGCCGGTTTCCCCGCCACGTCCCCCTCTGCCTGTCGGGGGGCTCCAGATGCCTTGATGGGAAACGAGAGACCCAGCCCCCGGCCTGCCTCACCTAAGATAAGAAAGAGCGGGAGGCCCACTCCCAAGCCAAGCAACCCTCCTGCACCCCCAGGCTTCAAACTCGGGCCCTTCTCTGCTATCTCCCCGTGGGACCTTGAAGTTCACACTGCTCACCTTTCTGAGGGCACCCTATTGTCTGATGCGGCCACACCTACTTCTTCATAGCTACCTCTCCAGAGGCCCAGAAATGAAAGCTCCATGCACCTCAGAGCTTAGAGCCAATCCGCTAGGCCTGATAAAAATCGGGAGTGCTCTCTTCAGCTCCCCCGCAAGACCTGGGGGATCAGCAGCTTCTCAGCACCTCTTCAAGCTCCCCACCTGTGCAAGTAGGGTGCCGGGTGCAATTGGGAGTCATATTTATTGCCTCTTTATCATTCGCACCAGGAAGGGGTGGGGGAAGGTGCAACCGCCCATGGTCTGGACAGGTGCAAACTCCCAGGAGGCCAAGGGGTGACTGGATTGAACTGGCTATGGAGTGTAGCTTCCCTCGGGAGAGTGAAGATAAGCAGGAGAAAAATACAGCGGAAGGACAATAACAGGCACAGCTACTGTGTGGCTTCCCTCTCCCTTGGGATGTTGGGTCTGAAGCTCATAGATGAGCCAGGAGCCCGAAAGGTGGACTGGCCTGGCCTCCCCCCCAGAAGGACCCAGCCCTGCTTTCATCTTTTTCAGGAACAGGAATGACCTGGCTGGACCCCACCTGCTACTGACCCATCCAACGGTGCGTTCACAGCCCCAGCAAGCACCCTCAGTTTGGACCCACCTTCCCAAACTGCTCAAAATATTGCTTCACGTCCTCCACCGTGGTGTTCACCGACAGCCCCCCAACAAAGATCTTCTTCGTTCGAGTCACCATCTGTTAGGGGAGGGAATGAGAAAGTGGGCATCTGAGTCCTGTGGCCTACCGCCACCAGCAGGGGCTCGGGCCCCCCTGCCAGGATGCCAGCTGACAAGCTCTCTGTGGCCTCAGCCTTTTCGAAGGCCCCCCCCAAGCTCCCTCTTGGACCCTCGCCTCTAGGCCTGTCATGGGCAGCTGTGCACCCCACACCCTGGCTGGCTCTCGTGTGCCTACCTCCTGCCTCTCTTTCTGGGGACTGTGTCCAGAAAATGCCTTCCCTGAGGGACTCAACACAGGGAAGGGTGTGGGCCAGGTACCCAGACCCAAGCCTGACTCGAAGACCCCACCAGCCATCCTAGGAGACACCAAGGCCCATCGCAGGGCCTCCCTGAACTCAACGCCGACATTTTCCTCATCAACCTCCTCCCAATCCAACCTCTGGCAGCCCAGTGGCCCCAGCCCTGTTTTAGGAAGAACACATGGTCCTAATTACCCCAGGAGCGCATGGCTAATCCGCAGCAATTCCCAGCCCCATCCTAACACTAAAGCACCTTCTGTCACCAAACTGCTTAATGGAATTAACCCAATTCCGACCATGTGCTCCCTGGTGCGGCTTCCTTAGAATACCTGCTCCATAATTGCTTTCAGGCCCTCTGCTGGACCCCTTCCAGAGATGCCCCTTTCCTATCTCCTAAAACTGTTCCTCTCCCTTCACCCTGGCAGGAGCTGGGCCACGGTGGAATTCAGGGACTTAGAATCTGAAAGCACTCTAGTTCCCATCAGCCCCCTTGCAAAAGGGGAAACTGAGATCTCCCAGAGAAGGACCTCATCCTAAGACATGTGATAAGTCAGCAAACCCAGGGTTTTTGACTCCCTGTACTGTAGTCAGTCTTTCCTCTTGTCTTCTAGATTGTATCCCTTAAAAATTAAGATCTGCCTCCTGGAATAGAATTTTAGGCCCCTGCCCTGCACCAAAAGTTTGGAGTGCTATACTAATCAACTGCTCAGAAATCCGTTTTCTGCACACCCTGCCCTTTTCCCCAGGAGAACTTGCCAGAGCACCAGGGTAAGAGAGTATTTGAGAGAGTGGCCACAGACACGTAAGCTGAATGACAACAGGTGACAGACTCTGTGGCCTCCTCCCCCTCTGCCAAGGGTGACTGGGAGTGGGTCTTACGTAGTTTCCTACCCCAACTCTAGCTCAGCCTCAGGGGCTAAGCCTGTCCTGTGTTTGACCCCCAGAAGCCCTGGGAACAGAGGCTGTAATCTATGAGGTTGGAATTAGACTCAGGCTCCAAATTTTACTGGCTTCAAATACAGAGCGATGAGTCCCCCGAGTGGCTCCCCCTTCTACCACATGCAAGCCCCTCTCCAGTCCACTCCAGAACTCAGATGGAAAGATACACAGTGTCTTCATGACACAGAGCAAGGACATCAAGAATCCCCTCCTCCCACCCATTCCAGAAACACTCCAAACAGAGGTTCCAGAAGCATCTTCCAGAGCAGAGAATGCTGGAAAAATCACCACCCAGAGTTGCCTGCAGTCACAGAGCTTCTCCCAGACAGACACACCTACCTTAGGCTGTGCTCGCCGAGGAAAGGCCACCTTGGGGTCAATCTGAAAGAGAAGAGAGAAATAGAAGAGAACTTGGTTATCATACTTCAAATGGATGACCACAAAGCCTTCAGCCTTGAGGACCTCTCTTGTCCCAGGACACAAGGGTAACAGAAACTCCAATAGCCTCCGGCAGGAAAGCATACAGATTAAGCATTTAGGCCCAAAGTCAAGCTGCTGGGCTCAAATCCCATTTACAATGCGTCCCAACTGTGAGATCATGGACAAGTTATTTCATCTCTCTGAACCTTGAGGTCAAAGTCACCTGTAAAATGGGCAAATAACAACACCTGCCTCAAAGGGTCACCTGCAGATTATTAGAGATAATGCATGCCTAGCACTTGGCATGGTGTCTAGCTCACAGCAAGAACCAAAATAATACTACTACTACTAATAATAATAACCATCATCATCATCCAAGTCCTCATTCTTTCCACTATCAGGTAAATCGAGGGCCTTCCTTGTGTAACTGACTTCACACAAATACCTGCTTAGGTAAGGAATGCAATCCGGGCTTTAGAAGCCTCGAAAATGAAAATACTCTTTGCCTGCAAAAGGTTACAAGGTAAGAGTTCATAACCACCAGGAGTAGACTCAGTTCTGTTTTCCCAATCCTATCAGCATCCAACAGCACTCCTTGAGGCTGTGAGCAAACAGCTCCCTGATAATGCAGCTAGGTTCAGGGAGAAGAAGATTGCAGCAGAGTACAGACTTAGGTGACGTGAAAGGGTATGGGATTTGAACTCAGAAACTTTGGGCCTCTTGCTAAGCCTGTGATCTTGGTAACAAATTTGAACCCTCTGAGCCTCAGTTCTCTCATCTGCAAAGTGGGGACAATCACACCCACTTTCCCCAGGAGCAGCTGCGGGGAATCAAATTAGATAACGTGGGTGAAAGCGGCCCTTTGTGAACTGCCCTTCACTGCACAAACAAAGGTGCTATTACCAGCAGGCCACCTTTGCCCCTGGCTGTGAACAGCCAGAGGGAAAAATCAAGATCCACCTGGGGACTCCTGGGGACTAGAGCCATACTGACAAAGAGCAAAAGACAGGGCATGAGACACTGTGATCGATGCAGGGCCTATGAGGCCAGGTCATGCCAGTTTCTTGCCACCCACATGGGTGGACATCATTCATAAGTTCACCAGCCAATCACAGGGAAGATCTATCTTTTCCCAAAGTTCCTTCTGTTCAAAACTCAGCCTCGTTCTAGGTAACTGGCTCTGGCTTCTCTCTGACTGAACGGCACGGGGCAGGAAACAGCCTCCTATAGGCTCCCCCACGGCAATCCATCCACATAGATGGAACCTCCAAAATTCATGCTAGGGCAGCGCCTCCTCTCCTGCAAAGTCCCACTGGGCTCCAGGGAAAATCACAGCTGCCCATTTCTCCCATCTATGGACATTTTCATCCTCCTGTTTCTCCCAGAAGCAGCCTCCCCAGCCACCAGCACACCACAAACAGTTCCCCCGCACAGACCCTGATGGGGAGACGGTACCCAAGCCACGTTGCCACAGACCCACGCACATCCAGTCCCTGACACACCCCACCTCCACTCTGACTCACAGCTGGCAACATAAATAAAACCCAACAAGTAAATAAAAGGTGAAAGTCAGAACCCAAAATAGACTCCCCACAGTAAACCTCCCTCCCATCCCCTTTCCCGGGGCGGAGGACGCCACAGACAAAGCCCTCTGCAGTCCCCATCGCCTAAGGATACCCATCTCACCCTCCTCCCTCTCTCTTTCTCTTCCCCCTTATCAATCTTCCATTCCTCCACCCCCCAGCTCCAGCCCCTAAATCTCAGCTTCCTGAGCGCTGCAGAAGCCATCAGTGCATTCTGAGGACAGGGGATGGTAGGAGAACAGGCAGCTTGATGGCAGATAATCACCAAAAACAATAGGCCACTGTCTCTCCATTTCCAGCTTGGGTCACTCAGGCTGCGCCAAGAAGATCCTTTCAGAGCCGGCAAAGTTGAGGCCTGGCCTCATTTGCTCATTACCGTGAGCGGGAGTGGGAGCCACTGGGCAGAGATAACAAGAGCTGGGGACAGGCGGTAATTTAACAAATTCTTGGGCACAACCAGCTATTGTTGCAGGTAAACAGGAGCCAGTGACTGACCCAAGCAGAGAGGCCCAGGGCTGGGGAAGAGCGGGGGAGTGTGAAGAGAGGAGATCACACTGTCCCCGGCCCCTGGCAGGCAGACACCTTCATCACAAAATAATCCCTCCTCTGACTTTCTCCTTTTCCTTCTCCCCCAGAGGAGCCAGGCCTGGGCCAGCACCTCCTGCAGTGTCCAAGACACTGGGGAGCAGTGGGATAGCAGCAAAATGTTCCAGGAGTTTGAATGCCAAACAAGCAGCTTCTCCTAAGATCTAGTCTTCAGAAGGGTTGTTTCCAGGCAAGCTAGCGCCCTTCTCATAAATCCCCTTCATGGGCGAAGCAGGTCCGTGTCTTCCACACAAAGCAAGGAGCTCATTGACCAAAAGTCGGGGGAGGAGGCAAAAAGGGAGGGAGGGGGATTCGGTGATGCTTTGCCATTGGTTTGGAATGAAGGGGGGGCGGTATCGCAGAGCCAAATACTAGTTGGAGTTCAGAGAAGCCACCGGGTGGGTCACTGCTACCCTGACTCACCCAATTTGGGCTAGGGAGGGACCTAGCCCCACCCCAAGCTCTGCTCGCAGGCAACATGAATAGCACTTCCAGCGAGAGGACGGTGGCGGCTTCTTCCTCACCAATACTAGGGGAGGGGGGATGCAGTATCATCTCACAGAGGGATGAGGATTTTTCTCCTCCCCTCGCCCCCAACTCTAGTGACAAAGTTTCAGCCCTCTTACTCAGCAAACTCCCTTCTTTCAACTGTCCCCTGCGGAGAGTCCTGACCCTCTCCTCCGGCAGCCTCCCTCTCCCAAAGGACCCCCGAGGCCCGGAGGGCCACTCACTGTTTTGGAGTCGAGCTCGTGCCGCGACTGCGCCAGCACTTTATCCACCCCCGCCTGGTCCATGAAAGTGACGAAGCCGAAACCCCTGCGCGCAGTAGTGAGGGAGAGGCAGATGGTTACAAGGCAGTGAGTGTCGGGTGGAGGGGGGCGAGCCGGGAGCAGGAGGAGGGGGTGAGGGGCTCACCTGGATCTCTTGGTCAGGGGGTCCCGCATCACCAGACACTCCTTCACCTCCCCGAACTGGCCGAAGTACTCGCGCAGCCCTTCTGCAACCACACACCCGCCTTCGGACCAGCCCGGGCCCCGCGCCCTTCCCCCCTCCCCCGTCCTTTGCCCCTGGTGACCCTGGAGCGGCCCGGCCGCCCCCGCGCCAAGCTGCCCGCGCGCTCTCCGCCGCCGCCGCCCCCCTCCGCCGCCTTCGCCCGGCTCCCGGGGAGCCTCCAGGCGCCCACCCGGGCCCGGGGAAGCAGAGGGCCGAGCTGGGCTGGAGGGGGGACGGCTCCGGCCGGGTTCCCGCCGCTCCGGGAGCAGCCTTACAAAAGTTTGAGCCGCAGGTGCGAGCGGAGTTGGCGCTGCCGCCGGCGGGTCCCGGGGGCCCAGCCCACCCCCCCGGTGCCCCCTGAACCCCTCATCGGCTCCCCTCCACCCGCTGGGCCGGGTGCGTTCGCAGATCGCCCTGCGCTCTCGGGGTCCCCGGGCGGGGCGCGAAAGAGGGCGCGAGGGCGCCCGGGGTCAGCAGGGCGCAGGGCCAGGCTGGGGTGTCCGGGTCCGGGGCGCCGGGGGGTTCGGGGTGCCCTGCCGGGCCGGCGGGCGCTCCTGGGCTCGCTCACCCTGCGTAGTCTGCCAACTGAGTCCCCCGATGAACATCTTGCTGCGGGAGGAGGAGAGACACAAAGGGCCCGCGTGAGCGCCGGGCGCCAGGGCGCAGGGGGCGCGGGCCCCGGCCCCGGAGAGGCCCGGCCCGACCCGGATCGGCCATGTTGGCGGGGCCGGGGCGGGCGCGGGCCAGGCAGGCCGGGCCGGGCCGGGCCGGGCCGTACCAGGGGTCGTGCGGCGAGTCCGGGGAGGCGAGGCCGGGTTGGGGCGCGTCAGTCTCCATCGGGAGCCGCGGGCGGCGCGGGCAGCGGAGCGGCGGCGGCGGCGGCGGCGGCGGCGCTCGGCGCGGGGCAGATGAGGAGCGCGGCGAAGGGGGCCGGACGGACAGGCCATGCTGCCCCCTCCCCCGACCCCGCTCGGGCGGGCGGGCGGGGACGGCCGAGGGGAGGGCCCGCCGGGGGCCGACCTGCCGGCTCCTCCCCCCGCCGCCCTGCGCGCATAAAGCCCCGCGCTCGCCCGCGCGCCCGGGCGCCCGCGGAGGCGGCGGCGCCGGGACCCCCTCCCGCGGGGCTCCCGGGTCCCCGCTGCCGAGAGAGACCCCGAGTCCCGGCGCGGGCCGGGGCCAGGGCGCGGCCGCAACCCCCACCCACCCCGGCGCGGGGCCCGGCCGCGGGAACGCCCTCCCGGAATGAAGCGCTTCCCGGTGCCTTCAAGGTAGCTCGGTTCCGGATCGGGGACCCCCCCCAGTCCTTCCTCTCAGGTCCCCGCTATCCAGAATAGGAGAGATCCCCAATCTCCCTGGGTCGGGAGGGAGATAGCTCCAGTGCCTCCAAATCCCCACACGTTCCAACTGGTGAGAATACCTCCATTTCCCCAGTCCTAGCGAGAAGCCGCCCTCGGAATCCCCAATTTCCTCCGAACCCAATTTAGAGTCCCGGCAGCCAGGGCTCTAATTTAGAACCCTCAGTCCACTCCCAGCATCCCATATCCTATTTGGGGAACCCTCTTAGTGCCTCGCACCCCGAGTGGGGCGCCTCCATCAGCGCCCCAGTAGAAAGCGTATCAGTTTCCCCAATCCCTCCTCAGCCCTGCTGTTCAGAGCGAGAGTCCCCGTCAGCTCCCCCAAATCCCTTCCACCCACAGTTGTGGACCCCATAGTCTGTGGAGAAACCCCCTCCCCCAACCTGGGTCCCCAGTTTTTCCATCAGCCCCACCATGTGTGAGGAGTCTCCCCCATTTCTCTCTCT
>CAUYQG010049487.1:0-22617 GCA_963574415.1 Tarsius wallacei | reverse complement strand
AACAACAACAACAACAACAACAACAGCAACAACAAAAACCCCATTGCAGAGTGGGCAAAAGATATGAATAGATACTTCTCAAAAAAAGACATACGAGCAGCCAACAGATACAGGAAACAACTCTCAGCTTCACTAGTCATTAAAGAAATGCTAATTAAAACCACACTGAGATACCACCTAACTCCAGTCAAGGTGGCCATCATCAATAACTCAAAAAATAACAGTTGCTGGAGAGAATTGGGGGGTGGGGGGAGGAACACTTCTACACTGCTGGTGGAAGTGTAAACTAGTACAACCTCTGTGGAAAACAGTTTGGTGATTCCTAAAAGATCTAAAAATCAACCTTCCATACAACCCTGCAATCTCCCTACTGGGAATATACCTGGAGAAACTCAAATCATTCTACAAAAAAGTTACCTGCACAAGCCTGTTCATTGTAGCATTATTCACAATAGCAAAATCATGGAACCAAATGTGCTGCCTATCAAAAGAGGACTGGATTTTTAAAAAATATGCTTCATATACATATGGTATACTACACAGCCATAAAGAAGGACAAAATTATGAACTTTGCTGCAACTTGGATGGATTTAGCATCTATAATACTGAGTGATCTATCACAGAAACAAAGAACTGGATACCACATGTTCTCACTTATAAGCGGACCTTGAACAATTATCATAATACTATAAGAAAGGGACTAGCAGTAATGAGAAACTGCCAGGGGAGGGAGTCAGGATTGGCAGTAGTGGGAAACTTCTGGTGGGGGAGGGATTGGCAGTAGTAGGAAGGGGGGTGCACACCTCATCAACAAGGGTACCCGTATAATGAAAAATTTTATATCTAACCCTGAATTGTACCCCACATCTTTAAAATAAAATAATTTACACAATAAATTCTATTTTCTAAAAAAGAATTTGGAACATAATCAAATATATAAATTATGTAAAAATTAACCCATGAAATAGACTGATGGCCAACCCATAGACAATTGTCAAGTGCTTCACAGGTAATTTATCAAAATAAAATGTAAAGCTATATTTTATCACTTGCTATAAAAGTAGTTCTAAAGAACAGTGTGCTTAAAAATTTTTGTCCTTGACAGATCAAAATTTTCCAGGAATAACTGAAACTCACCCAATTTCCTAGGGAATTTCTGGTGGTGATGTGGAATACAACTAAGTTGATAAGATTGTTTAACAGTCCAAATATTCTCTAAATTTGACAATTTCATGGAGGGCTTAATTCAGTTTACCACAGGTTTAATCTTATTTCATCTCCATTTCTGCTCATTAACACATTCTACAGGACTTAGACAATAACAGCCAAAAAATAAATTCAAAGGTTTCATGTCATCTACTTAGAAAATAACACATTTTTGATATTATAAAATATTATGTGAAGATAACTGAATTCAGAACCTTGAAATCAGATCAGACAGTATTGTACACCTTTGTATGGGTGGCAAAACTACTAATGTATAAACATGAAAAGCTATATGTATTCTTTGAAAGGGTAAACAAGATTGACAGACCCCTAGCCAGAATGACCAAGAAAAAGAGAGAAAAAGCCCAAATAAACACAATTGGATACAAAAGATCAAATCACAATGGATCCTAAAGAATTACAAAAAATTAGAGATTACTATGCACGCCTGTATGGGAAAAATCTTGAAAACCTAAATGAAGTGGAGGAATTTCTGACTTCACACAACCTCCTAAGGTTGTGCATTAAAAAATTGAGACATTAAATTGACCAATAACAACTCAGGAAATAGACTCTGTTATAAGAAAACTACCCACAAGAAAAAGTCCTAGGCCAGATTACTTTCCAGCAGAGTTCTATGAAACATACAAGGAGGAGCTGATACCAATCCTACTGAAAGTATTCCAAGCAAATGAGAAAGATGGAACTCTTCCCAAGTCATTTTATGAAGTTAACATCACATTGATACCCAAACCAGGTAAAGATTCAACAAAGAAAGAGAGCTATAGGCCAATATCCCTGACGAACATAAATGCAAAAATACTCAAGATTCTAGCAAAGTGGATCCAACAAAACATCTCAAAAATCATCCACCATGATCAAGTAGGCTTGGGAAACAGGGCTGGTTCAACATCCACAAGACCATAAATATAGTTAAATACATCAATAGATGTAAAGATAGGAATCACATGATTATATCATTAGATACAGAAAAAGCTTTGGATAAAATCCAGCATCCCTTCTTGATAAAAATCCTTGAACACCTAGGCATAGAGGGAACGTACCTCAAAATAGTAGGAGCCATCTACTATAAACCCACAGCCATATTGCTAAATGGACAAAAATTGAAAGCATTTCTCCTGAAAACCAGAATAAGACAAGGTTGCCGGTGACTCAGTCTGTAATCCCAGCACTTTGGGAGGCCGAGGCAAGTGGGTTGCCTGAGCCCGCAGGTTCAAGACCCGCCCGGGCAACTTGGTGAGACCTCATCTCTACAATAAATCAAAAATTAGCCAGGCATGGTAGTGCACGCCTTTAGTTCCAGCTACTTGGAAGGCTGATGGAAGGATGACCAGAGTCCAGCAGGTTGAGGCTGCGGTGACCGGGAGGGTGGCACTGCACTTCAGTGTGGGTGACAGAATGAGACCTCAACTAAAAAAAAAAAAAAAGAAAAGAAAAGGTTGCCCACTTTCACCCCTCTTGTTCTACATAGTGTTGGGAGTCTCAGCTACAGCAATTAGACAAGAGAAGGAAATCATGGGTATCCAAGTAGGGAAAGAAGAAGTCAAGCTATCATTCTTTGCTGACAATATGATTCTATACCTAAAAAATAAAGGAGAATCTGTCAAAAACTTTCTTGCACTGATAAAGGACTTTGGCAAAGTCTCAGGATACAAAATCAACATGAAAAGACAGTAGTATTCTTATACACCAACAACAAACAGGCAGAGAACCAAATAAAAGGCACAATCCCATTCATAAAAGCCACACAGAAAATGAAATACCTCAACATCTACCTAACCAAAGAAGTGAAAGACCTTTACAATGAAAACTACAAAACACTGCTCAAAGAAATCAAGAAGGCACTAGTAAATGGAAAAATATTCCATGCTCATGGATAGGAAGAATCAACATTGTTAAGATGTCCATCCTACCCAAGGTAATCTATAGATTTAAAGCAATATCCATTAAATTACCAACATCATTCTTCTCAGACCTGGAAACAATACAGAAATTCATATGGAATTGTAAATGACCACAAATAGCCAAAACAATCCTCAGCAAAAGGAACAAAGTGAGAGGTATCACACTTCCAAACTTTAAACTTTACTATAAGGCTACAATAATCAAAACAGCCTGGTAGTGGTACAAGAACAGGGATATAGACCCATGGAACAGGATAGAGAGTCTGTAAGCAAAGCCTCAATTTTTCAACCAACCCACCTTCAACAAAGCCTCTACTAACAACCACTGGGAAGAGGAGAACTTATTCAGCAAATGGTTTTTGGAAAACTGGCTGACCACATGCAGAAGACTAAAACAAGACCCCTACATATCACCATACACAAAAATCAACTCTAAATGGATCAAAGACCTAAATGTAAAACCTCAAACTATAAGAACCTTAGAAAATGCAGGCATCACCCTTAGGGAAATTGAAACTGGCACCAATTCCTGATCAAAGCCCCAAGTGCCCATGCCATAAAAGACAAGATAGACAAGTGGGACTTCATCAAACAGAAAAGCTTCTGCAAAGCAAAAGAAGCCATCAAGATCCTAGGGAGAAAGTTCATAGAATGGGAAACAAAATATTTGCCAACTGTATATCTGACAAAGTTCTAACATCTAGGATCTACAAGGAACTCAAACATGCCAAAAAGAAAAAAAAATAAGCAGTCCTATTAAAAAGTGGGCAAAAGATAAGAATAGACACTTCTCAAAAGAAAACATATAAACAGGCAACAGGTACATGAAAAAATGCATAGCCTCACTAATCATCAAAGAAAGGCAAATTAAAACTACACTGAGATACCACCTAACCCCCAGTCAGGATGGTCATCATCAATAACTCAAAAAGCAACAGATGCTGGAGGAAAGGGGAACACTTCTACACTGTTGGTGAGAGTGTAAACTAGTACAACCTCTGTGGAAAACAAGTTTGGCGATTTCTCAAATATCTAAAAATTGACCTCCCATATGACCCAGCAATCCCCCTTCTGGGAATATACCCAGCAGATCTCAAATCATTCTACAATAGATACCTGAATGCACATGTTTATTGCAGCACTATTCACAATAGCAAAAACATGAAACCAACCGTGCTGCCCATTGAAAGTAGACTGGATTTTTCAAATGTGGTACATATGCAAGATGGAATATTATGCAGCCATAATGAAGGACAGAATTATGAACTTCACAGCAACTTGGATGGACTTAGAGTCTGTAATACTCAGTGATCTATCACAGAAACAAAGACTTGAGTACCACATGTTCTCACTCATAAGCAGATCTTGAACAATTATCATAATACTATAAGAAAGGGATTGGCAATAGTGGGAAACTTCCCTGGGAGGTGGCGGGGGTGGGGGAACACTTCATCAGTAAGGGTATTTGATCTCAAGCCAGATGATATGAGGACCAATGTGAGGCCCAAACTTTACCTGTACAATGGCCATACCTAACCCTGAATTGTACACCACATCTTTGAAATAAAAATTAAAAAAAAAAAAAGAAAAGATGGTAATAATTTCATCTTGGATCAGTCATTTTACAAAGCTAAGAAATAGAGCTAATGAAATTAGTAGGACTCACATCTCAGATAGGCAAATCATCTTGATTTTTATCCTATGACCCTGCTAAATTCTAGAGGACCATCTTACTCTTATAAACAAGGGGCTGCATAAAAAAAGACAGCCAGGAAAATCCACTATTATGATTGCTTTGGTTTAAATGTCCCCTCCAAAATTTGTGTTGAAATTAATTGCCACTGTAATGGTATTAAGAGGTGAGATCTTTAAGAAGTGATTAGGTCATAAGGGCTCTGCCTTCATGAGTGGATTAAAGCCCTGATCTTGGGAGTGGATTAATTATGACAGGAGTTCTGCCTTCTTTTTTTCTCTCTCTCATGCTTACTTTCCCTTTGCCTTCTGCCTTTTGTCACAGGATGATGCTCTTGCCAGATGCCAGCGCCATGCTTCCCAGTCTCCAGAACTATGAGTCAAATAAACTTCTATTGTTAATAAATTTACTTAGTCTGTGGTATTCTGTTATGGTAGCAGAAGACAGACTAATGATTTAGAAACAACTTTAAGTGTAGACATCAGAAATTCCAGACCAGGATCATTACCTTTGGAAATGAAAGAAAAGGAAATAACAAGTAGAGATTTGAAGATTAAAAAAAAAATCACTGAAACAAAAATTATAACCATTAGGTTTCTGTTTAACTTCATGTAACAGAACAACACAAATAATGTCTTAATTGGATAGAAAAATTTATTTTTCTCACACAATGAAATAGCCAGAAGTTGGAAGTCCAAGGTTTGTGTGGCAGCTCTACAGTGCTCTAAGACTATCCTTTTTCTCCTTCTCCACTCTTAATGAGCAGCTCTCATCTTCATGATTGACAGGTGTCTGCTCCATTCCCAGACATCTGTCCCTAGATTTCTGTCTCTGTAGTTTTGCCTTCTCCAGGTCATAGTAATGGAATCATACAATATGTTGCCTTTTGTTATGGTTTATCCTACTTAGTATAATTCTTTCAAGATCCATCCATGTTGTTGCATGAATCAGTAGTCTAACCTTTCTGTTCTAAATAGTTTTCTATTGTATTCATATACAACAATGTTACCATGTGTACATTAATGAACATTTGATTTCTTTTCCATTTTTTTACAATCATAAAGTTGCTATCAATATTCATGTAAAAGTCTTTGTACAAACATATGTTTTCATTTATCTAAAGTAATACCTAGGAAGGGGTTGGAAGATCATATGTTAGGTACAAATGTAATTTTATAAAGAATGCTCCAAATGTTTTCCAACATGACTATATCATTTTGCATTCTTATTAGGGATGCATAATATTGCACATAGTCTGCAATTTTACTTTTAGTTTTTTAAAGCTATGTTAATTGTTACATAATAGAATATAATTTTGCTTTTAAATCACTTTTTTTTTTGTAGTGGCTAATGATGTTGAGTGTTTTTTGATGTGCTTATTATGCAGCCTGGTAGGCAGAATAATGACCTTCTGAAAATGTCCTAGTCCTAATCCCTGGGAAGGACTGAGTATGTTACCTTATATGGTGAAGGGGAATTAATGTATGTAGAGTTAGGAGATGATTTTGAAATGTCTAAGTGGGTGCAGTATAATCACAAGGGTTCTTAAATGTGAAAGAGGGAAGCAGAGTCAATATCAGAATGAGGCAATGTGATAAGAATTCAAGCCGGGCTCGGTGGCTCAGCCTGTAATCCCTCGCTTGGGGAGGCTGCGGTGAGTGGATTGCCTGAGCCCGCGGGTTCGAGACCCGCCTGGGCAACTTGGCGAGACCTCATCTCCACAATAAATCAAAAAATCAGCCGGGCATGGTAGCGCGCGCCTGTAGTTCCAGTTATTGGAAGGCTGAGGCGGAAGGATCGCCGGAGCCCAGCAGGTCGAGGCTGCAGTGGCCGGGAGCAGCCACTGCACTCCAGTCTGGGCGACGGAGTGAGACTCAGACTCAAAAAAAAAAAAAAAAGAATTCAACCAGCCATTGCTGGTATGAAGAAGGAAAGAGCTCAGGAGACAAAGAATGCGGGTAACCTCTAGAAGCTGGGAAAGGCAAAAAAGTGAATTTTGACCAAGATCCTCCAGAAGGAAATACAGTCCTGATGATACACTGATCTACCCATAAGACCAATTTTGGACTTCTGACCACCAAAATTATAACATAACAAATTCGTGGGGTTTTTTGTTTGTTTGTTTTTTAGAAAGCAGGATTTATTGAGAGGACAGAAAAGTTCCCACAGTGGGAGGAGACCTCAGGGGGTTGACAAATTTGTGTTGTTTTAAGGCTATAATATTGTGGCAATTTATTACAGAAGCAATAATAAACTGATAAATATACCCATAACTCTACTTCAATAAAGACTTTGTTCAAATATTTTATTCATTTTAAAAGTATATGTTGTCTTCTTGCTGAAATTTGAGAGTTCTTTATAGATTCAAGTCTTTTATCATTATGTGTTTTGCAAAAATGTTCTGCCAGTCTATAACCTATCTTTTTATTTTCTTCACAGTGTCTTTTGAAGAGCACAACTTTAAATTTTGATGATATGATTTATCAAATTATTATTTTGGTGCTGATGCTTTCTGTGTGCTACCTAATAAAAAAAGATACTTGCCTCAAAAAAAGAAAAAGAAAAAAAAGAAAAGAAAATTGAAGGGCAAAGGCAGAGGGCAAAATGCAAAGAGGTGCATGCCTTATGAATGCCCCTCATTTAAGGAGTTTTCCCAGCCAATGACTTTCACTTACATGCTACATGGCTTCATCAGATGGCAGCTTGGGAAGCTTAGTTTTTTGGCTGGGCATAATGCAACTCTAGAAAATATTTAAAGTCATCTAGGAAAGTAGAAGAAGAGAAAGGATCTGGGACAAGCAATTAACAGTGTCTATCAAAACCTCCTGTTTTGTCAACATTTTTCCTTCAATGAATAGTGTGTTTCAATTATTGTGCAATTTATACTCTTTTCATGAGTAATAGGTTCAGAGGCCAAAATGGGAGTAAACTCGGATGCTCACAGGTTATCCAGCCCCTTGTTGGCTGGTGATGGTATTAAGAAGTGAGATCTTTAAGAGGTGATTAGGTCATGAGGGCTCTGCCTTCATGAGTGGATTAAAGCCCTGATCTTGGGAGTGGATTAATTATGACAGGAGTTCTGCCTTCTTTTTTCTCTCTCTCATGCTTACTTTCCCTTTGCCTTCTGCCTTTCATCACGGGATTATGCTCTTGCCAGATAACCTTTACCTTTGTTGTGCAACATACATCATCAAACCTCATAATAAATAACTTCAGGAACTCTACATTTTCTACTAGGAATTTGTTTCCTAATATTATTTCTGAGAATTCAAGACCACTTCTCTTTTTCACAAATTTACTTTGGTTGTCTTTTGCCATAAACCCTGGCCCAAGATTCTCTTTTTGTCACTCCTATCTAGTTTATAACTGCTTTCTCAGACATGCACACCATTTCTCTTCATTGAGTCCCCAAAAGTATATTTAACACAAGTCTGTAGTTTAGTTTAAATCATTTTTTGTTTGTTTGCTTTAGCTGAGGCTTGAGTTACAAGAATCTTACTGCTCAGAAATGGAGGCCTTATATGAGAAATCACACATCTCTTCTCCTTGAGTCTAAGCCATGCCCCTTTAAGTGTTCATTCCTTGGTTATCACTCTTCTATCTCCCTGCCCATACCACATTGCAGGGGTAAGCTTATCTCTTCAAGGTAAATGTCCCTTGCTCATGGTCTTTCTTCCCTTAAGCTTAGAAAACCCATTTGCCCTTTTCTGTACTAGTCAAAAGAAGATCAAAACAGTAACCATTATAACAACGTGTGCAGAAATGCCTGGATACAAAAACCATGGAGTATATGTTAAAGCTGATACTTTGAACCTTAGGTTCAAGCACCTAGATTTGGATCACTTTCCCCATTTGGTTCTTTCGCAAGAGCAATTTGGTAATAAAGTGAATGAATGTTTTTTACCTTGCAAATATATGGATATGACTAAAAAGATCACTCCTAGAATAAATTGAAGACCTAAAACTGTTCAAAAATCACTTTCCAGATGCAATCATTTTCAGATCCAGGCTCCAACTACAATAGGAAAACATTAGCCTCTCTAAAAAAGTAGTCTGTTCCCACCATTTGGGAATCGACGGTGCTTTTTAACATCCAGCATCATAGAATCTTAACCCCACAGGAACCACAGAGATAGTTTAGTTGGGCCCATTTATTTTAATTTGAAACAGTTGAAAACCGAAAGGGCACTTAAGGTTATTCTGAGAGTCAGAGATCAAACCAAAGATGAAGGCCTGGGACTTTTAAACCAATGCTCATTGCTAACAACACCCAGGACAGTGGTGAGCTCTGGCTCCTGTAGGTAAGGGGGTTTATTTAGCCAGTCCATGACCCTAACACCTTAGGTATTTTTATAGGTCCCCTCTTATCTAAGTGCCTCTGTTGCTTCTAAAAGGTTCAGAAGCTGTACGTGTGAGCATGGGAGGAGTATATATAGAAGAATACCTCTTAGCTCTCTCTGATATCAGTGCTCCTTAAGAAGTCAAGAAAAATATTACATCAACATCCATGTTCAAGAGTCCTGCCATTTCTTATAATCAGCTGAATCTTATCTTTGATTTTGATTTGAATCTTATCCTTTACAAGAAAATTTAATCTCAAAATAGTTTTCTGTAATCACTGATTCTAACTCATCTCCCCACATCCTCTCTTAAACCCACTCCAATCAGAATTTTAGTCCCATCATTATGTTAAAACTCTCTCGCCATGGTCACCAATGACCTCTATATTTAATCCTCTTTGATTTATCAGCAGTGGTTTGGAATAGTTGAAGATTACCTACTTAAAACACTTTCTTCACCTGACTTCCACAGCACTCTCCTGGTTTTTGCCCTACCTCGCTGACCACTTCTTGGGCTCTTTTGCTGGTTCTTTAATAGCCTCTCCAATCTTTTACCATGGAGTGCTCCACTGAATTGTTCTTGGGACTTCTCTACCCTTTGTTTCTATTGTGGTGATCTTTCTCACTTTTCTGGTTTTAAGCCCTCATGATTTCCAAATGAACATTTCCAGCATGGATCTCTCCCCTAAACTTGGTCTTGAATATTAAACTGCCACTGGATATCTCCAATAGATGTCTAATAGGAGTAACATACTTACCATTTTTTAAAACAAGTTCCTGATTCCACCTCTGTCCCATCAAACTTGTTCCTTCTATAGTTTTGCCCATCTCAGTTAATGGCAATTTTGTACTTTCAGTTGTTCAGGCCAAACGGTTTGGGTCATACTTGATTTTCTTTTGTATGCAACACTGAACCCATCAGCAAATCTTGATCACATATTATATTATACACATTATATTACATATTCCATGTGTATTTAGAATCTGACTTCTCAACATAACGCTACTATCATCTTGATCCTAGCCTGAATTATTGCAATGTCTTCTTAAGGTTCTCTCTGCTTTTGCCTTTGCCTTTGCCAACCCACCTACCCCAGACAGCTTATTTTAACACACAAGCCAGAAAAATTCTGTTAATATATTCAGATATAGTCACCGCTTTGTTCTGAGCCCTCCAGGACTCCTTATCTCTGAGTAAAAGTACACTCTTTTGAATGGCTCTGCCTACCCCTGCCCACCACCTCTTTGAAACTGACTCTGCCTCATATCCTCACTCATTCTGCTCCACCACACTTGACTTCTTGCAGTTTCAGGCAGTTAATGATTTCTTCTTCCTGGAATTCTCTTCCCGGAGATGTCTGCATAGTATCTTCCCTCCTTTCACTCAAACCATTGTCCAATACCTTCTTCCCCGATCACCTAATTTGAAATGACTCCCCTCTCCCCATCCTGATCCTTGTCTTTATTGCATTCTCTATATTCCTCCTTCCCACCACCTTCCACTTTAATATTCTAGAGTTCTCAATGTGATTTTCTTGCATATTATCCAGCTCCTCCTCATCTTAAAAAGTAAGCTGCATGAAGGTAGTTTTTTTTTTTTTTTTGTCGCTTTTGTTCATTGTTGTCTAGATAATAAGAGGTGTAGAATTAGTGCTTAGTATTTTTGAGTAAATAAAGGAATAAATGAATTATAGTGAATAATAATACAATAATTAGTTCAAATGAAACAAACACAAAAGTGAGGCAACCTGAGACCTGGAGTACCCTTATCTGGTCAACATTGTCTCAAATCTAAATGATGTTGGCTGGAGGTAGATGGGTGTCAGTCCACTGGATGCTCAGGGGGCCAAATTCAGCTAGATGGCATATTTAAAAAGTAGAAATCTGTACTTTTAAATGCTAGTATACAAATTATTTTAAAACATGAGACTTTTTCTTTTAGAGAATTCATATGTAGTGGATGTTTCAGAGGAGTATTTCTGATTATAAAATTTCTAAAAGCTATTGTGCATTTGGGAAGAAAATCTTGTAAACCTGACCTTGCAGAAAAGGACATATTTTAGACTAACAAATAAAATATGCCCACATTTAAACTTTTTGTCTACAAAAAAAATTAAGAGGAAAGGTTTCAAAACATAAATCCAGTGTCTGAGTGAATTAGTTGCAGTTTTATGATCAACAGTAAAAGCTGTCATCTAGTTTGTCAATTATACACAAACTAAAAGGTCTTCAAGAAGGTCTCTACACAAAGGACTTTAATGACTCACAAAAAGTCTACACCAGAATTTGTGTCAAGGAACAGCTAATTAGTGAGTGTCTGGTAAGGAAAGACTGACATTAATGTAAATTAATGACATTATGAAGTACAGCAACAATCTACAATTGAGGATTTACATAATCAGTCATTATAGTTCCCTGCTGTCTTTTAGGCCAATAATGTGCCATTTTAAGACATGCTAATACATATTTACTCATTAATCTACAATGTTGTCTAAGAGAGAGTCTAGGTCTCTGCTTGAATTAATTTATATTTAAATTATAATAGCGGATAATTGCTTCACAGATTGGAAGAAAAATACATAAACTCAAAGATGTAGATTAAACATAGGTCATTCATAAAACTCTTTGTGTTTCTGATTTATGGAGTAAAGACAGCTTATGATCTACCAAAACTTTATTGTAATTAGGGGTTCAAATGAGGCAATGTCTCAGATCTGTATTTGCTTTGGATTGCCTGAAAAGACGGAAGGGTATCTTTGGTGAGCATGGAGAGGGCAGAGGGTGGAAGGTGAGGAAGACTGATGAATTTGTTACATTTTATTGGGTCATAAAAAGCACAGCGGAGTCTCAAAGCAAAATGCCAACAGTGATGAGAACAAATTATTCCAGATCCTAGGTATTCTCTGTGACCCTTAAAAGTGAAAAATCACTAGGTGATAATTACATTTGACACTTTGAAGTAAGTAGTCTATTTTTTTTGCTCCTAAATTACCATAATCTATCAAAAAATGAATTCAAAATGAGGCTTGCTAGTTTGATGGGGCCAATCATATTGACCTATTTGTTTACATAAATTCAATACTCCCTAACAATGTATTAGCCAGAGAGACTTAGTTCTATTTATTCTAAAAGCAAGTTTCCTGTGTGTTATATGGTATTTTTTTCCCCATAAATGTCTAGGGGCTACTCTGATGGCAAAGTCTTTACAGCCCAACCTGGAACATGAAAGATATATAGTTAACAGTGATTGCGGTAATTGCTAAAATTATGTATACATAAAAGCTAAGTACTTCTTACTGCTAGTGATAGGGACCAAATTCCTGCTGTTAAGATCCAAGTAAAATAGACTTTTCTTTTATAAACAAAATGTTTTTAGATTCCCAAATGCCTATATGCGTTTGAATGGAGACTCTTTTCTGCTTTATTGAGGTTGCACAGACCAATGTGGGGAAATGTATCATACCATGATTAAAATGCCCTTTAAACAGGCTGCACGGCAATGCTGTCGCAGCACTTGGCTACACCAACACTTCATTTAGGGATCGGCATTAATCCCTCATTTGCATGGACACATACTTCTCTCCTCAAATGACATTAATAGTCGTTATAAATCTACTTTTTACATGCCATCGCTATGCCAAGATAAAATGCAATGAGAAAGAATTATATGAGAATTGCTTTGGACAGCCAGTCTATATATACAGTCAGCATCACTCAATATTCCTGCCATTCAGAACTTGGTAACTTAAAGGTGAGACATGGAATATATACACTCACAAAATACTTTTTTGTACAAGCTAATGGAAGGATGATGCATAAAAATTAAAGACAAACTATTTCAATTGACTGTGATTGGGAAAGATGGCATAATAGGATTTTCTATGGTCTGAAAACTTCAAAATCCAGGCAAGAAAGAATTTTTAAGAGAATAAGAAATGGGGTAAAATGTGTAATAATGAATGAGTTCTAAAATAATGTGATCAGCAAGATTAGATAATTTTAATTAGTAAGATCTATAAATTTGAGGACTGTGCTCCAGATGAAATGGTTTCATTCTATATTAATTAGTTATTTTAAGTTATATTGAAACACATATTTAAGATAATACTTTCTTAAGAGACAAGTAGAAAAGGAAGAAAACTAGATAATTCTTTAACTACCACAGAAATATTTTACGTAAGCATTTAAACAATATCACTAAAAATGAAATGTCACATGAAAATCAGCTGGATCTAGGTCCAGTGATCATTCATAGTAATCAGCCTCCATATTAGATGGCCCCCTTTATCCTTACAATTTGGAGTTATTTCACTTTTGTTAATCTTCCATAGAATGTATTTTTCCCTCCTTCCTTTTAAAGAACTGTTCTCTAAGATAGGTCAAAGAAGTAGCTTTCAAAATCCATAGAAGTTTCTGCTTCTTGTTTAGATAGATTCATTTTTGATAGATTAATGCGCACACTATGAACAACTGGAAATATTATGTAAACTACAAAAGTTATCTTCTGAAAGATGCCAGAGAGTTCCTTAAGCAAGGGGAATGAAGGAGTTAAGATTTCATACAGAAGAGAACTGCAATCAGTAGTTGGTTTTTACCTGGAGGTGCTTGCCAATTCAGAGAGCAGGATAGAGAATAAGCATGTAAGATTTATTTAAGTAGACATCCACTGTGCGGGGTGGGGCATAGGTTTGGGAAGAGGGGCAGACAAAAATCATGACAGCTATTAAAGGGCTTACGGAGCTAGGGTGATAAAATTGGAGAGCTGAATGGCCTCTAATTCCTGGCAGGTTTCATGACCAAGGAGGCTTCAACCCCGGATGCAGGGCTGGTTCAACATCTGCAAGACCATAAATGTAATTAAACACATCAACAGATGTAAACATAGGAACCACATTATTATTAGATGCAAAAAAAAGCTTTTGATAAAATCCAGCATCTCTTTCCTGATAAAAATCCTTGAATACCTAGGCATAGAAGGAACATACATCAAAATAGTAAAAGCCATCTTCAATAAACACACAGCCAGTATATTGCTAAATGGACAGAAACTGGAAACATTTCCCCTGAAAACCAACACAAGACAAGGCTATCCACTCTCACCCCTCCTGTTCAACATTATGTTGGATGTCTTAGCTAGAGCAATTAGACAAGAGGGAAATCCAGGGTATCCAAGTAGGAAAAGAAGAAGTTAAAATGGTATCCCTCTTTGCTAATAATATGATCCTATATCTAAAAAATCCAAGAGAAGCTACCAAAAATCTCCTTTCGCTGATAGAGAACTTTGGCAAAGTCTCAGGGTACAAAATAAATGTGCAAAAGACAGTCACATTCTTAAATGTCAACAACAAACAGGCAAGACACAAATAAAAAACACAATCCCATTCACAATAGCCACACACACACACAAAATGAAATCCCTTAGCATCTGCCTAACCAGAGAAATTAAAGAACTTTACAATGAAATCTACAAAACACTGCCCAAAGAAATCCAAGAAGACACAAACAAATGGAAAAATATTCCATGCTCATGGATAGGAAGAATCAACATGGTTAAGATGTTCATCCTACCAAGGGCAATATACAGGTTCAACACAAGACCCATTAAATTACCAACATCATTTTTCTCAGAATTGGAAATGAAAATACAGAAATGCATATGGAAATATAAACAGCCATGAATAGCCAAAACAATCCTCAGCAAAAGAAACAATGCAGGAGGTATCATACTTCTAGACTTTAAATTTTATTGTAACGCTACAATGATCAAAACAGCCCGGTATTGGTACAAGAGCAGGCATATAGACAAATGCAACAGGATGGAGTTTCCAGAAGCAAAACCTCAATTTCTCAACCAACTCATCTTTGACAAAGCCTCCATCAACAACCACTGAGGAGAGGATAACCTATTCAGTAAATGGTGCTGGGAAAACTGGCTGACCACATACAGAAAATTTAAACAGGAACACTACCTATTACCATACATAAAAACTCTAAATGGATCAAAGACCTAAATATAAAACCTCAAACTGTAAGAATCTTAGAAAACACAGGAGACATCCTTACAGAGATTGGAGTAAGCAACCAATTCCTGATCAAAACCCCAGATGTCCATGCCATAAGGGATAAGATAGACAAGTGGGACCTCATTAAACTGAAAAGCTTCTGCAAAGCAAAAGAAACCATCAAGAGAGTGGGGGGGACAGCCTACAGAATGAAAAAATATATATTTGCCAACTGTATATCTGCCAAAGGCATCCAGGATCTCCAACGAACTCAAATGTGTAAAAGGAAAAAACAAACAATCCCACTAAAGAGTACACAAAAGACATGAATAGAGACTTCTCAAAAGAAGATATACAGGCAGCCAACAGACACATGAAAAAGTGCTCAGCCTCACTAATCATCAGAGAAATGCAAATCAAAACCACATTGAGATACCACCTAACCCCAGCAAGAATGGCTATCATTAATAAAACAAACAATAACAGATGCTGGCAAAGATACAGAGAGAAGTGAATGATTCTACATTGCTGATGGGAATTCAAACTAGTTCAACCTCTATGGAAAATAGTGTGGTGATTTCTAAAAGAACTAGAAATTGACCTTCCATGTGATCCAGCAATTCCCCTACTAGGAGCATACCCGGAGTAACTCAAATCATTATACAAAAGATATCTGCACATGCATGTTTGTTGCAACACTATTCACAATAACCAACCATGCTGCAATCAAAATGGACTGGATTAAAAAAAATGGTTGGTTATATATACATGACAGAATATTACACAGCCTTAAAGAAGAACAAATATATGGACTTCCCAGCAACTTGAATGGATTTAGAGTCTATATTACTCAGTGATCTATCACACAAAGAGTCGAGTATCGTGTCTTCTTACTCATAAGCAGAGTCTGAAAGCTTACCATAATACTATAAGAAAGGGATTGGCAGTAGCAGGACACTGCCATAGTTGGGGCACATAACATAAATAAGGGTACCTGATGTCAAACCAGGTAAAGTGGAGACCAAAGGGAGGCCCAAACTTTACCTGTACGATGACCACTTGTATACCTAATTCTGAATTGTACCCTACATCTTTAAAATAATAAAAAATATCAGCCGGGCTTAGTGGCTCAGCCTGTAATCCCACGCTTTGGGAGGCTGAGGTGAGTGGAATGCCTGAGCCCGTGGGTTTGAGACCCGCCTGGGCAACTTGGCGAGACCTCATCTCTATCATCAAGGGTGCCTGAACGAAGCATTTTTGTATGCCTAACCCCTAACTGTACCCCATAATACCATAAAAAAAATAAAAAAAAATAAAATCAGCCCGGCATGGTAGCGCGTGCCTGTAATTCCGGCTACTCGGAAGGCTGAGGCAGAAGGATCACCGGAGCCCAGCAGGTCGAGGCTGCAGTGGCCGGGAGCTGCCGATGCACTCCAGTCTGGGTGACAGAGTGAGACACCAACTCAAAAAAAAAAAAAATATATATATATATATATATATATCACAAAATAAATAAAAATGAAAATACATTCACAAGTCCTGTGATACACCTCCCTTCAAGAAATGTTACATTCCTTGAGTATAGGCTAAAGTTTGTGATGCCTCTAATGAATAGAATAAAATAAACAGAAGTTATGAAGTATAGAGATTGATTGCAGAGAAAATCTCAGTGGAAAAAAAAAAAAGCAAAACTTATGCAGAAAAAAAATTACAGTTTATTCTATCCTGGTTGCTCTTTCTCTTGGATCACTTTCTCTGGGGAAAGTTAGCTTCCTGGTGGTGAGGATACTCAGGTAGCTTGATGGAGAAATCCAGGTAAGTCAGAAACAAGCCTCCTATCAACTGTTCCGTGAGTGACCATCTTAGTAGCAGATCCTCCAGTTCTGGTTCAGTCTTTAGCTGACATCTGACTTCAACCTCATGAGAGGTCCTGAACCAAACTACTGGACTAGGCACCATCCAAATTTCTGATCCCCTAAAACGTTTGGATAATAAATGCTTGTTGTCTTAAGTCATAAATTAATTAATTTACAAAGTCCTGGCAGGTTTCCCCATCAAGTCATTTAATGAATTCTGAAGGTACACAGAGTGGGGGAATAAAATGCTAAGTCACAGGCCTCTGAGAAGCCAAGCAGAATGTTCTTAATCATGTAGTATTAAGAAGACAAAGATTAGACTTCAGGTCCCATCAAGAGGGAAGGGCCTCAATGCACACGCCACACTCTTACTTGGAAGGCCCAATGGGCTATGGCCTAGGAATAGGGGTGAACAAGAAGTAGAGACATCAGTGCGAGGCTAACTTAACTGATTCCTGATTGGATTAAGGTGATTAGTTCCCTAACCTTAACTGCCTAGCGGGGAAAAAATATTCTTCTTCTTTGGAAGAAGGTAATATTATTTTTAGTCTCTGTAGTTATTTTACACCCAGTAAATTCCATTCTATATTTTTAAAATTACAAGAATTGTCAAGAGACAAGACCATGTAATCAAGAGAAAGAAGAAACTCACAAGTATTCAGATATTAAAGTTTGTAGACACTCCATCTTAGTATAGAAATAAATATATACAAATACAATTTGTGTACAAGAACTTAAAATAATGATTAGCATGTTCCAGAAAATAGAGGGGAAAAAAGAGACATGGTTGAAAACACAATTTCATCAGAAAAGTCAAAAATCTTAAAAATAGTCAAGTGGAAATTCAAGGTCTGAATAATACAATCAGCAAAATTAATTAGAAGAGCTAATAGCAGCCAACATAACAAAATACAAGATTAGTGAACTGGAAGAGGATGTCAAAACGTATCTTCTGCCAGACTCGGTGGCTCAGCCTGTAATCCTGCGCCTTGGGAGGCTGAGGTGAGTGGATTGCCTGAGCCCGTGGGTTCGAGACCCTCCTGGGCAACTTGGTGAGACCTCATCTCTACAATAAATCAAAAATTAGCCAGCGTGGTAGCGCGTGCCTGTAGTTCCAGCTACTTAAAAGGTTGAGGCGGAAGGATCGCCAGAGCCCAGCAGGTCGAGGCTGCGGTGGCCGGGAGCGGCCACTGCACTCCAGTCTGGGCGACAGAGTGAGACTACGACTCAAAAAAAAACAAAAACAAAAAAAACAATGCATATCTTCTATTTAACATTGTATTAGAGATTCAAATCAGTTCAAAAAGGCAACAAATAGGAATAAAAGGCATAAAGATCTAAAACAGGACATACAGTGCTTATCAATTGCAAATAACAGGACAGTATACAGTACGTATAGAAAATGAAAAAGATTGTTTAGATAACTATTAGAATTAATAAGTGAAATTAGCAAGGCCACTTAATAACAGGCATTATAGAAAATTCAATTGTATTTCTATATATTAGAAAGTACAATTTTGACATTTTTACACTGCACCAAAAACATCAAATGATTAGGAATAAATTAAATGAAAGCCTCTGTAACCCAGCAGAATTTATTGAGAGATTTTTTTTTAAAGTCCGGAGTAAATGGAGAGATATCTCATGCTCATGGATAAGATTCATTATTGTAAAGACATAAATGGCTTCCAGCTTGATTTATGAATTTAATATATCCTAATCAAACTCTCAGAACTATTGTGGACGTCTGTGTGTAAATTGACAAGCTGATCCTAAAAGGTATATGAAAATATAAGGAGATAACAATGGTCTGAATAATATTGAAGAACAAAGCTAGAGGACTTACACTACGAGATATTAAGATTTTCTGCACAGATCTAGCAATTAAAATAGTGTAGTATTGGTGCAGGGACAGACAGATGGATTACTATAATAGAAATATAATGGAATTACAACTATATTGCACTACTATAAGAGAAAGATGATATTTATACTAAATAATGCTGGGTCAACTGGATACCCATTTTTTTAAAAAATTAATTTGGGCACCTTGCTTCACAGCTCAAAAATCAGTTTCAGGCTGTTTGAAAATATAAATGCAGATATAAAATAATAAGGCTTCTTGAGAATAACAGAAAAATATCTTTATAACCTTCGGCTCTGAGGTGAGCCAAAAAGACTGATATCACTAACAGTGTATTTAGAAACATGAAGTCTCATCCCGTAAAGCTTTTACAGCTTGTGGGAAGGAGAACAGGTGAAGGAGAAGAAAAAAAACTAGAAAATGATAAATCCCTGAGGGTCAAGTACCCTGAATCCAGCCACCTGGTCTGCTTCTCTACCTCAGGTGAAGTCCCTTACAAAGCATGAAAGAAGCCGAATCTGGGTAGATTTCTAGAAAATATAGACAGTCACTAGAGAAGAACAGATAACATGACTTTTCTCAGGCAATCTCAGTGGATATATGTGATTTAAGTGTGAGTGTATCTGAGAGATTGGGAATCTGGGTGCTCACCCAGATTCCAGCCGTAAAGTCAGCCCGGTGATATGAGAGATGATGGAATTCACCACAAAGTCCAGGAGCAAAATTTAGGTCCATATAGAGAATCAACATCTGAGATGCTAACCTGCATGCAATTTCCATGTTCTTACTCTGAAAACTTTCTGTCAGCTTGGTAGATTCATATAATAATATGAAAATAACAGGAAGAATGTATTAAGGGGCTCACTGTGTTCCATTTTCAGTGTTTTTCATGTTTTAATTCATTTGATCTTCACAAAACCATGATGGAGCTATCGCTTTTGTACCCATTTTGCAGATGTGTATAGAGCACAGAAAGGTAAAATAACTAGCCCAAGTTCTTAGAAATAATTACTCATGGGGCCAGAATTGAAACCCAGGCCACTACAGTCCCAGGAGAACACATTTTTTTATTGCTGCAGAAGTAATCTTTGAGGATGAACTTAGATAATAATTTATTCCACAGAAACTCAAAACTCTTCACTTCAACATTGAGTATTAGAAAAATTAATATGTCTGCATATTGTTTCTTACATGCCTGGGTTGTTGTTCTGAAGTCTGTACTCATTCTCTAAGCAAAAGTAGAGAAAATACTCTGAAAAGTGCATATAACACATGCCAGGCAGCATATGCAATCTTGAAAAAGAGAGAATTTTAATTTAATCTTTGAATGAAGAAACCAGAAATTCATAGAGATTTATATACATAGAGTTTCTACATATATGAAGTGGCAGAATTGAGATGAAATTTCGAGAATCCTCCTCTTTGGTTTATTGTTCTATTCACAATGGCCATTCTCAGCCTATTCTGAAAATTAGTTTAGCAAAAACTAAATGTCATTAATTAGTGGGTGACAAAAATTTTATGTTCAAGACTCTTTTGATTTCTAGTTATAGGGGATTAGAGGAAAAAGCATCAGTAAATAATCACCTAATTACTTTCTAATTTAGAGTACATGGGACTTAGCCAAAGAAAAATAATCAAATATGGTTTACTGTGGTTCCTAATCCACCTTCTGGGTAGAATAATGAAAGCCTAGAGAGTTTCTTTCATCCAAGATCCTCATCTTCTATATCGTTCCCAAAGTGATCATCATTTTAAACTATGCCTTTCTAGAGAAGGATGAGATACTTCTATAGTAATAACTGTTTTCTGTTATAAGAAGAAGGAAATAGGGGGTGATTGTATGTGGGGAAATCCCATCAGGAGTTAAAAAGACAGCTTCTGTGGCCTTAGTTCATCCCTTTCTGAACTTCATATTCTTCACACCTCAGCAGCAGATAAGAGACACATTTTCCCAGCCAAATCAGTATTCTTCCTATACAAACTTTAGTGTAGGTTTTGGGCATCAAGTCAAATCCTAGACCTTAATGAATTGACAAGAGTCCCTGGGATGAGGTGTATGGGAAATTTTCAATATTAACTATAATGGCATTTTGCTGATATTTTTACATAATCATTACCAGTAATCTTTATCTCATTAATCTTTACAACAAACCGACAGAAAGATTTCTTTCTCAATGTATAAAGGCTCAGGGAGACTGGACTGCTGTCTCAAGGTCACAAAAATAACAAACAGAAGGACTGAGACTTGAATCTGGGTATTTTCTGACTTCAAACGCCAAGTTTTAGGCTCCTTTCTTTTTTCTGGAAAAATCTATCCTTTATTTTAATAAGGTAACAAAATGGGGATTTGTTATATTGATATATTGGAATTTTAAAAAAAGACTTAGAAATATGAGCCTCAATTAACGATTTGAAGCTGTTAACTTGATGAATGATGTATAATGGTAGAACATGAATTGTACAGCACCTGTTAATAATTTTCGGAATAATTGGACAGCTCATTCATTATCTTGGTCCTTTTAGCACCCGCTGGGTATTCCAAAGGCATACTGCTTCTGGGACCAGCCCTGTTCAAATGAACTGAATCCTAAATCACCGAACATGGTTTCAGAGTGGGAGGAATGTGATTCACTTAAAATGACTCGAAATTTTACACCTTAAGCTAAATGAGTGTACTAAATATTAGTCAATATTTTCTAGTTCAAATGAAACAGTCACTCCTTCCAATTAATAATTGCATTAATTGCTCTAAGTATTGGGGTTAGTTTGAGTATTAGTTTCCTATGGCTAATATAACTTATTACCACAAATTTGGTTGCTTAAAGTAATACACATTTATTATCTTATAGCTCTGAAACCAATAGCAGTGTCATGGGTTGAAACCAAAGTGCTAGCAAGCCTGTGCTTCCTTAGGACCTCTGGGGGAAATCTATTTCTTTGCTATTTTTCAGTTCCTAGAGTTGCATTCCTGGTTCATATTCTCTTTCTCCATTTTCAAAGGTAGCAGTGGAGCATCTTCAAGTATCTCTCTGCTTCCATTATTTTGCAGCCTTCAGTCCCTCTAATCTTCAGCCTCCCTATTAGAAGGACCCCTGTGATTACATCCGGCCCACCCAGGTAATCCAGAATAACATTCCTATCTCAAGATCCTTAACCTAAAGAACATCTGTTTCATTTCTCTTGTCATATAAAGTAAAATTCACAGGTTCTAGAATTAGGACACGGACAGTTTGGCACTGGGGGAAGCAGGCATTATTCAACCTACCATAGTCAGATATCATCTTTCTATTTTACATTCTAAGATAGTGGAAAATAGGTTTTAGAGCATGACTTCATTTGTTTTGTGTTGCTATAACGGAAAACCACAGACCGGGTGATTTGTAAAGAATCAAAACTTATTTTCTCATAGTTCTGGAGCCTAGGACACCCAAGATTAAGGTGCTGACATCTGTTGAAGGCCTTCCTGCTGACTCATGGCATCATGGACAAGAGTGGGTGAGAGAGAGCAAGATGGGGGGTGGACTCGTCTGTTTATAAGAAATCCATTCCCGCCGGGCTCGGTGGCTCAGCCTCTAATCCCGCACCTTGGGAGGCTGAGGTGAGTGGATTGCCTGAGCCCGCGGGTTCGAGACCCGCCTGGGCAACTTGGCGAGACCTCATCTCTACAATAAATCAAAAATTAGCCGGGCATGGTAGCGCACGCCTGTAGTTCCTACTACTTGGAAGGC
>CAUYQG010049486.1:0-34108 GCA_963574415.1 Tarsius wallacei | reverse complement strand
GTGGATTGCCTGAGCCCGCAGGTTCGAGACCCGCCTGGGCAACTTGGCGAGACCTCATCTCTACAATAAATCAAAAAATTAGCCGGGTGTGGTAGCGCGCACCTGTAGTTCCAGCTACTTGGAAGGCTGAGGCAGAAGGATCGCCAGGAGCGGCCACTGCACTCCAGTCTGGGCGACAGAGTGGGACTCCAACTCAAAAAAACAAAAACAAAACAAAACAAACAAAAAAAATAAACCTGCAAACAAAACGAGTGGCTCTGGGCAGTAAGAACCATTTGCTGCAGCCACTTCCAAAACCTCAGCACTCACCTGTGACTTACCAGGCGCCACACACCCAAAGGGGGTGTTCTTTTATAGCACAGAGTAACCCTTAGGACTCCCATAAGCCAAAGAAATCAGGTAACTCAGTGCAAATGAGGGCAGAGCTTTAGACCTGAAAGAAATCTGCTCAAGACTCCTGCGACTCCACAAGCAAGACAGAAGACTATGAAAAGTGGTGTGTGGCAATTTTTCTGTGTCCCTCAAGGGTTCCTTAAGGGGTTTCAGGGCAGATAGAAACCTCCCCTAAATTTCTTTATGTGGCATCAAAGATGGCAAAGAGGAAGAGAGAGTAGACGTAAATGAGATAACAATTCTTAGAGGAGCCGGTTTGGGGAGATTTTAAACTTTCCTAAATGCCAATGAAGTTTCACATCTTTCTCCCTAAAATCATGCCAACAAGAAGGGGAGCAAACAGAGGGACCACATGTATTAAAAAGCAGTTTCGGCTGGGCCCGTTGCCTCAGTCAGTAATTCCAGCACTTTGGGAGGCTGAGGCGAGTGGATTGCCTGAGCCCGTGGGTTTGAGACCCACCCAGGCAACTTGGTGAGACCTTGTCTCTACAATAAATCAAAAAAATTAGCCGGCTGTGGTAGCGCGCACCTGTAGTTCTGGCTACTTGGAAAGCTGAGGCGGAAGGATCGCCAGAGTCCAGCAGGTCGAGGCTGTGGTGGCCAGGAGTGTGCCACTGCCCTCCAGTCTGGGCAACAGAGTAAGACTCCAACTCAAAAATAAATAAATAAATAAATAAAATAAAATAAAAAATAAAGAGCCATTTCAGTTGGCTGAAAAATTCCAAGAAATTGGATCCAAAGGAGAAAAGACAGAAAGGCCTTGTTTAAAAAAAAATTATAGCCAGAATATCAGCTTTTTATTAAGCTGACTTTTGGCCATAGAGTGCTTTTTTTTTTTTTTTTTGATTTGGAGTCTCACTATGTCACCCAGACTAGAGTACAGTGGCCACTCTCGCACTGCAGCCTCAACCTGCTGGACTCCGGCGATCCTTCTGCCTCAGCCTTCCAAGTAGCTGGAACTACAGGCGTGTGCTATCACGCCTGGCTAATTTTTGATTTACTGTAGAGACGAGGTCTGGTCAAGTTGCCTGGGTGGGTCTTGAACCTGCAGGCTCAGGCAATCCACTCACCTTGGCCTCCCAAAGTGCTGGGATGACAGGCTGAGCCACCAAGCCTGGCCTAGTACTTCTTTCTAGGGAAGAGAAATATCATGCCACTGGCTTCTGCTTTTTCCACACCCACTGACTCTAAGCCTCTAACAATTTGACATTCTTCCCTATAATTCTCCCAGTGCCGATGTCGCCATGGTCACCAACATCACTAATAAGCCTGACACCTTTTCTTCAGTTCTCTGCCTCCATCACCCTCGGTTTACAAGACCCTGCAGGATGTGAACACTTCTTCTCTGGTACCCTCTCTCACAGCTCTTCTATATGTTTGCTGATCTCCAGTCATCATGAGTTTTTTCTTTCCCTTAAATATTTCAAGCTGGTCCCTGTTTCCTAAGCTTTGCTCTTAACTACCCCCTGTGTCATGATGCTCACCCCCATATCTTCTCTGGCTGGTTCCTTCTACCATCAAGTTTTTAGACAGAATATTATTTCTTCAGTGACTTTCTCTGTTCACCCTGGCTAAGATTACTGCCATCTTAATACCCTGTCCACATCATTACTCCATTTGCAATTGCTGTTGTTAACAGTGCTTATCGCATTTAAGTATTGTTTTATTTGAATAGGTTTTATGAGCCATCTCTTACCAACATCTTCTCTCACGTTACGCTCTGAACCTCTGATGCTTAGCACAATGCCTGGTACCTTGTGGATTACAAGGACATAGTTGGTAAAACTAAGGCTCATACATTTGTCACGGACATCTTCTGCCTTCCTCTCCCAGATATGCTCACACATTAAGCCCTGTGACTATCTAGCTGGGTTCTCCCTTTGAATCTACTATTTTGGCATCATGCTCCCTGTTTCTGCTGAATGGGAGGGATGCCAAATGGATCCTTTCTAGATAACCCCTTGGGACTCACCTCAGCAGTTGGTCCTTGGATTCTCTGGAAGAACTCCTCACAGTGTCAGGCAGAGAAAACTCCCTTTTGCTGTGGAATTTACCTCCATCATTGACAATGTTCTAAGGAAACTCTAGTCTCAAAGATCAGAGGAAAGGTATAAGAAAATGCTTGTTAACTCTTACTGTCCATCAGAAAGTGGTCTTGGGTCCAGACATTCTCCTGTCTCTTCTCACAGGGAATCTTCTCATCTCCCAACCAGAAGCAGAAATAGATCTGCCTTGGTCATGCTTTCAACAGTGTTTAGAAGAACTCAGAGCAGCTAATTTCATCTCTTTGTTACCAGGGTGACCCCAGAAATATTTTATTTAACCAAATAATAGCAGCACTAATTACAATTACTATTGTGACCTATTTATCAATTTTATTTAGCATGTGACAAAATAAGAAACATGTCTTTCATGAAACCTATATCAGATTTGTTCATTTTAAATTTTGCTACACTACATCCTGCTTATATAATTTCTGTCTTCAGAGTTTGTTTTTTAGATACAATTTCCACCTTTAGAAAATGTTTAAATGAGTGAAAGAAACATGTATTATGACATATAAGGAAATACTTGATTAAACTACGGCTCATAAAATTGTAACCAATATCTTTCCCCTTTATCTCCCAGATGTGCTTACTTATTGAACCAAATGAATATCTAAATGGAGCTCCAGATGGCATGTGAATTATTCAGAACTTACTCATTTTCAAACACCTTTCTCCTATACTTCAGAATTCTTAGATTCTTATACCTGTGGAGTACACTTTCGGGTTTTTGAATAGACATGTAAAAATCAGAATTCCGGGATCTCAGAATCGGAGAGTACTTGTGACCTCTTCTCCCAAGTCTCCTCCTGGCTATCTCCTCTCACCACAATAGCCCCGCGAGACAATTCCTAATTTCCTATTCTTCGCTGTTTTACAGATTAGCAAACAAGCTCAGAAAGGTTCCTCATGGCCAACTCCTCCCGCAATTCAGTTTTCGAATCAATCGCCACCTTTCAGTGCGGCCTGCTCAGAGTCCAATAGCCAGCCAGTGACAGAGCTGGATTCTCACTCAGACCTGCCTAACCTCAAAGAGCACTGTGTTAGTCCATTCTGTGATGCTGTAAAAGAACACCTGAGGCTGGGTGAGACTTTATAAAGAGAAGAGATTTATTTGACTCTCGGTTCTGCAGAGTGCCAGCATCTGCCTAGCTTTCCGGTGAGAACTCAGAGAGCATAAAATTATGGTGGGAGGTGGAAAAGGAGCGGGCATGTCACACAGCAAGAATAGAAGCAAGAGCGAGGGAAGGAGGCACCAGATTCTTTGAAATAATCAATTCTCATGTGAACTGATAGAGTGAGAACTCCCTCCTTACCACAAGAGGGGCGCCAAGCCATTCACGCGGGATCCGCTCCCATGACCCAGGCACCTTCCACTCGGCCCCACCTCCGACATTAAGGGCCACATTTCAACGAGATTTGGGGGCATTCACACATCCAAAGTACATCAAGCCTGTCCCTGAGCATTTTCGGATGAAGTCACTCAGGAGAACTTGGATACAGCTCTTTCATTTTCTTCAAGACCTTTGTTTTGTTCGACTCCTTCATCTGATGTATTTTTAATACTTCTATTCAGGGTCTGCTTCGTGGGTGTGCAGCCTGTGTAGTCAGTATCGCAGGGCCCCATGTTTGGAATAATCTCATCTGTGCTTGGCTTAGTTCTCTGTTTCTGCCATCTTGAAATTGTAATAATTTCTGAGTGAGAGATCCAACATTTTCATTTTGCTCTGGACCCAGCTTCTATGATTTGAAGGGTCATATAACCCAGTGGTTACTAACAAAGGCTCTGGAGCCACTTTCTAAATGTGGGACCTTGGACAAAATCCTTTAGTGGCTCAGTTTCCTCATCGGTAAAGTTATGATCATAGTAACTATTTCAGAGCACTGCTGTGAGAAACAGTGCTCAGCACATAGGACACATAAAGTGTTTATTACCATTATTTTATTTTTATTTTATTTATTTTATTTTTAGAGACAGGGTTTCACCCTGTTACTCAGGCTGGAGTGTAGTGGAACAATCATAGCTCACTGTAGCCTTGACCTCCTGGGCTCCAGCAATCCTCCAGCAATCCTTACTGAGTAGCAAGGACTATAGGCGTGCACCACCATGCTCTGATAATTTTTTTATTTTTATTTTTTTTACTATTTATAGAGACAGTATCTTGCTTTGTTGCCCAGGCTGGTCTTGAATTATTGGCCTCAGATGATCCTCCTGCCTTGGCCTCCCAAAGCACTAGGATTACAAGTGTGATCCAACATACCCAGTCTATATATTTATGAACATGAATGTGTAAAAATTCAAACAATAAGCCGGGTTCGGTGGCTCAGCCTGTAATCCCGCGCCTTTGGGAGGCTGAGGTGAGTGGATTGCCTGAGCCCGCGGGTTCGAGACCCGCCTGGGCAAGCGAGACCTCATCTCTACAATAAATCAAAAAATCAGCTGGGCGTGGTAGCGCGTGCCTGTAGTTCCAGCTATTTGGAAGGCTGAGGCGGAAGGATCGCCGGAGCCCAGCAGGTCGAGGCTGCGGTGGCTGGGTGACAGAGTGAGACTCCAACTCAAAAAATATATATATATTATTGTGTTTTAAATTTCATACTCCAATTGTTTATTGCTAGTATATATGAGAGCAATTGACTTTGTATGTTAACCCTGTATCCTGAAACATTGCTATCATTTCTCATTAGTTCTAAGAGCCTTTTTCGTTGTTGATTATTTGGGATTTTCTACACAGGCAATCATGACATCTGTGCCTCATTCTTCCTTGGCATTTATGACTTTTTATATTGTCTTGTTTCATTAGCTAGGTCTTCCAGCATGATGTTGAATCAGGGTAGTAAGAGGAGAAATCCTTGCCTTGTTTTTATTTTAGAGGCAAAGCAACCAGTTTCTCAACATTAAGTACTTATGTTAACTCTAGGTTTTTAATAGGTGCTTTTTATCAAATTCAAAGTTCCTCTTTATTCCTAGGTTGCTGAGTTTTTATTATGAAGGAATGTTAGATTTTGTCTAATACTTTTTCTATTATTATTGATTTATTTATATAATTTTTCCTTCTTTAACCTGTTGATATGCTATGTTACAATAATTGATTAATTAAAATTTAAAAAAGATGTTTATGGATACATAATAGTTCTACATATTTATAGAGTACATGTGATATTTTGATACAATAATAATGTATGATGATCAAATCTGGGTAATTAGGAGATCTGTCACCTCAAATATTTATCATTTCCTTGTGTTAGTAATGTTACAAATCTACTCTTCTAGTTATTCTGAAATATACATTATTGTTAGCTGCAGTTGTCCTATTGTGCTACTGAATGTGAGATCTTACTTTTCTATCTAACTATACTTTTGTATCCATTAATTCAATTATCTTATTTCTCTCTCCCCACTACTCTTTCCAGCCTCTGGTAACCACCATTCTATTTACTACCTCCATCAGACCAATTTTTTTTTGGCTCCCACATATGAGAAAGAATACATGACATCTGTCTTCCTGTGCCTGGCTTATTTCACTTAACATAATGTCTCCCAGTTCCATCCATGTTGTTGTAAATAACAGTATTTCATTTTTTTAATGGTGGAATAATATTCCATCGTGTACATACAGTATATCACATTTTCTTTATCCAATCATCTGTTTTGGACACTTAGGTTGACTCCATATCTTGGCTATTGTGAATAGTGCAACAATAAACATGAAAGTGCAGTTATCTCTTCAATATGCTGATTTCCTTTCTTTTGGATATATAGCCAGTAGTGGGATTGTTGGATTGTATGATATTTTTATTTTTAGTTTTTTGAGGAACCTCCATACTGTTTCCCATAGTGACTATATTAATTCACATCCTTACCAACAGTGAGTATTTCCCTTTCTTTGCATCCTTACCAACATTTGCTGTTTTCTGTCTTTTGGTAATAGCCATTTTAATTGAGGTGATATGGTATCTCATTGTGGTTTTGATTTGCATTTTTCTGATGATTAGTGATGTTAAGCATTTTTCATATACTTGGTCATTTTTATGTCTTCTTTGGAGAAATGCCAATTCAGATCTTTTGTCCATTTTAAAATTGGATTATTTATTTTTATGCTATTTCCTATATGTTCTGATTACTGAATCCCTTTCCAGATAGTTTGCACACATTTTCTATATCAAAATAACAATTATTTAATGTCATTGAAAATACAGTAAGATCGAAAGAAAGAAAAATCTGTCCTAAAATTCATATGGAACCACAAACCACAAAAGCCCCAAAATAGCCAAAGCAATCTTGAGCAAAAAGAACAAAGCTGAAGGCCTCACATTTCCTGATTCTAAGTTATACTATAAAGCTAAAGTAAGCAAAACAGCATGGTACTGACATAAAAAAAGACATAAAGACCATATTAGAGAACCCAGAAGTAAATCCACCTGTTTACAGCCAACTCATTTTCAACAAAGATGCCAAGAACATACATTCAGGAAAGGACAGCCTCTTTAATAAATGGTGCCAGGAAAACTGAGTATTTATATGCAGAAGAATGAAGCTAGACCCCTATCTCTCACCATATACAAAAATCAAGTCAAAATGGATTAAAGATTTAAACGTAAGGCCAGAAACTATAAAACTATTAGAAGAACACATTGGGGAAACACTTCAGGATATTGGTCTGGGCAAAGATTTATTGAGTAAGACCTCAAAAGCACAGACAAGCAAAGAAAAACTGACAAATGGAATCACATGAAGCTAAAAAGCTTCTGCACAGCAAAGAATCAACAAAATGAACCTACAGAATAGAAGAACCTACAGAATAGAAGAAAACATTTGAAAATTAATTTATTTTTGAAACTTAAAACAGTCTTGCATACCTGAGATAATGAGATAAATTCCACTTGGTCATGGTATGCAATTATTTTGATACATTATTGGATTTGATTTGGTTAAGGATTTTTGCATGTATGTTCATTAAAGATATTGGTTCATAGATTTTCTTTCTTCTAGTGTTTTTATCTGTTTTTGGTAGTAGAATAATGTTTTCTTCATAAAGCAAGTCAGGCAGTGTACCCTCTGCTTGTATTTTCTGGAAGAAATTGTGGCATATTGGTAGCATTTCTTCCTTAAATATTAATATTAGGTAGAATTCACCAGTGAAACCATCTAGGCCTGATGCATTATGTTTTGGAGGTTATTAATTAATGATTCAATTTCTTTAATACATCTGGGACTGTTAAGATTATCTATTTCTTCTTGTGTGAGTTTTGATAGATTGAGTCTTTCAAGGAATTAATCTTTTTCACTTAAGTTATAAAATTTGTGGGCACAGGTTGTTCATAATATTCCTTATTATCCTTATGATGTCCATTAGATCAATACTTATGGCCCTCCTTTCACTTATAATATTAATGATTTCTATCTTTTCTATCTTTTTTCTTTTTAGTTAGCCTGTACAGAGGTTTATTAATTTTAATACATTTTAATTAATTAATTAATCAATAATTAATAAATGATTCAAATTTATTAATTTCAGTGAACCAGCTTTTGGTTTTATCGATTTTCTCTGTTGTTTTCCTGTTTTTAATTTCATTGATATCTGCTTTAATTTTTATTCTTTATCTTCCTTTGCTTGCTTTAGGTTTATATTACTTTTCTTTCTCTAGTTTTTTAAGGTAAAAGCTGGAAGCCTATATTATTTAGATTTTTTCCTTTTTTAAGATATGCATGCAATGTAATAAAGTTCCCTCTAAGCATAGTTTTCACTGAAAATCACACATTTTGATAAGCTATGTTTTCAGTTTATGGTTATGTTTTCAGTTTAATTTAGTTCATAATATCTTAAAGTTTTATCTTGAGATTTCTTCTTTGACTCGTGTTATTTAGAATTATGTTGTTTAATTTCCAGATATGTTTTTCTAGCTATCTATTTACTATTTATTTCTAGTTTTGTATTGATTTATAGTTTAATTCCATTGTGACCTAAGAGTATATTTTGTATGATTTTTAGTCCTTTAAATTTGTTGAAGTATGTTTAATTGTCCATCATGTTGTCTATCTTGCTGATTGGTCAATGTGAGCTTGAGAAGAATATATAATCTTCTGTTGTTTGATAATAATGTATTCTGTAAACATCAATTAAATCAGCTCATTGATGATTCTGTTCAGGTCAATGAATTGTACTGATTTTCTGCCTGCAGGATCTGTCTATTACTGACAAAAGTATGTTGAAGTCTCCAACTATTATAGTGGTTTTGTCTATTTCTCCTTGCAATTCTACCAGTTTTTGTCTCATGTATTTGGTACTCTGTTATTAGGCACACACACATTAAGGATTTTTTTTTTGGAGGGTAGACCCCTTTATCATTAATTAATGCCCCCTGATAGTTTTTCTTCTGAAGTCTGTTTGTCTGAAATCAATATAGCAGTTTCAGCTTTCTTTTGATTTGTGTTAGCATGGTATTTTTTTCTTTTTCTTTTTTTCTCTGACTTATTTTAAGATTTTTCTCTGTCTTTGATAGGATATGCCTGGGGAAGATTTTTTGGTATTTATTTTATTTGCTGTTCTCTGAATTTCTTGTATCTGTTGTTTGTCATTCTGTCAATCTTTCAATGTCTGTCATTAATTTTTACAGTTTTTCAGTTATTATTACTTCTGTTTTTTTATCTCTTTCTTGTATTTTTATTGCATGTGTTTTACATATTTTGTAATTGTTTCACACTTCTTGGGTATTTTGTTCAGTTTATTTAATTTTTTCCCTTTACATTTTAGTTTTGAAAGTTTTTATTGGCCTCTCTTCAAGCTTGTTGTTTCTTTTCATCTGTGTCCAATCTGTTGATGAGCCTATTAAAAGTGTCCTTTATTTCTGTTACAGCGTTGTTGGTTTTTTGTTGACATTTCTTTTTGATTCTTCCTTAGAATTTTCTTCTTTGCGGACATTACTCATCTGTTCTTGCACAATGTCCTTTTTTTTCCCATTAGGAACTTTAGCATATTCATTTTAGTTATTTAAAATTCCTGATCTAATCATTTAAAAATCTCTGTCATATCTGAGTTTGGTTTTTTTTTTTTTTTTTTTTTGAGTTGGAGTCTCACTCTGTTGCCCAGACTGGAGTGCAGTGGCCGCTCCCGGCCACCGCAGCCTCGACCTCTGAGTTTGGTTTTGATGCTTGATCTGCCTCTTCAACCTGTAACTTTTGTTTCTTAGTATGCTTTAACAATTTTTTGTTGAAAGCAGACATGATGTAATTGGAAAAAATAAAATGACATAAATAGGCCTTCAGTGTGAGGTTTTATATTTATCTGACCAAGAGTTAGGCTATTTACTGTTTGCTGTAGCTATAGGTGTCAGAGGCTAAAACTTCCTCTAGGATATTTATTTTTGTCTCTCCTGTTGACCTGAGCATTCCTTAGAGACTTTTTAAAAAATAAGATCTGAGACAGGATGTTTTTTCAGTTGTAATCTCCTGTGAGGAGCCTTATTGATGTGGTGGTAAGAGGCAGGGTTAGGGGAAGTATTTAATAGTCCTACAATTAGGTGTCAGTCTTTTAGTGAGCCTGTATTTTGGGCTGGGACCTATACAGGTGCTTCTCGTTCCCCCTACCTCTACCTGTTAGATGAGACAGGAATGCTAGAGAAGACTGGAGTTGGATATTTCCCCTCCTCAGATCAGATAGTTAAAATAGTTTCCTTTGAGGAAGGCACTCATTTAAAAAAAAAGAAAGAAAAAAGTGCTCTTGGCATATTTCATATGATTATGTTTTCCTCCTTTTGTCATAAGCAGGAGGAGATTTTTCTCAGATTAACTCCCCAAAAATCTTTTGCGACTCCTGGAGGTAAAATTCACATAGGTATAGAAGCCTTTGTAATACTGACCCCTGGAGTTTTTAACGCTCAAGCTTGTTTATACTGAGTCTTCTGCAACTCATCAATTACAGCATAAATTTTCCTACCCTAGTGCTGAATCCAATAGCAGGCTTCTGTTCCTGGACTTCTATTTCAATAAACTGTGATTTAAAAAAAAAATTTACATGGTTCTTCATTTTGGAGGCAATGGTTTGCCCGATGACTTCAATTCTGATGGATCTATAAAGAGTTGTTGATTTTCTATTTGTTCAGCTTTTATCTTGTGTGAGGATGGAAATGATGACTTCCAAACTCATTAAATGCTTGACTGGAAATCAGAAGTTCATCCTTTTACTTTCAATCTATCTGTATATTTATATTTAAACTGGGTTTCTTATAAACAACATATAGTTGGGGTTGATTTTTAAAAATCTTCACTGTCTTTTAATTAGTTTATTTAGACCATCCACATTTAATATGATTATCGTAACAGTTATATCAACAGCAAACATATTTGTTCCTGTTTTCTATTCATTGCGCTTGTTCTTTGTTTCTTTTTTAAAAACATTTTCAATGCTCTGGTTGTAATTGAACACTTTATATGATTCCATTTTCCCCTCTCTTTGTACACACACACACACACACACACACACACACACACACACACACCTCCTGGGCTCAAGCAAGTCTTCCTCCTCAGCCTCCTGAATAGCTGGAACTACAGGTGCATTTTTTTTGTGTGTGTGTGGCGATGAGGTCTTGATATGTTACCGAGGCTGGTCTCTAACTCTTGGGCTCAAGCAATTCTTCTGTCTTGGCCTTCCAAAGTGCTGGAATCATAGACATGAGGCACCATGCCTGGCTCTCTTACCATATCTATTATACTGTTTTAAAAAAATTATTTAGGGATTGCCCCAGAGTTTGTGGTATAACTTTATATACAATCTAAGTCCACTTTCAAACAATACTGTACTGCTTCATGGGTAGTGCAAGTACCTTATAACAGACTATTCCTGATTCCTCCTTCCTGTCCCTTATGACACTATATTGCCATTCTTTTTTTTACATTAAAATTGTTTTTATTTTAAACATGTGGGAAAAGAAAAATAAAGATATGGGGTACAAGTCAGGATTAGGTACATAAATGGTCTGTGTCCAGGTGAAGTTTGAGCCTCCCACTATGTCATTTTTTTAAATCCACAAGCTATAATCATTTCATGCATTGTTGCTATTATTACTTTGAACAAAGAGTTATCAATTAGATTAATTAAGAATAAGAAAAATAAGCAGTTTTATATTACCTTCATTTATTCTTTCCCTTATATTCATCTTTTCTTTATGTAGATATGAGTTTCTGACCTATATTATTTTCCTCTTTTCTGAAGAACTTCTTTTAACATATCTTGCAGTTCAGATCTACTGGCAACACAAATTCCCTCAGTTTATGTTTACCTGAGGAAGTTCATTTCTTTTCCACTTTTGAAGGATATTTTGTTTTGATACAAAATTCTAGATTGGCAGGTGTCTTTTCTTTTTTCTTTTTTAAACAATTTATTTATCTTCATATTCTTACTTGCATGGTTTTTGAAGAGGTCTATGTAATTTTTACATTTTCCCCTCTATAGGTAAGATGTTCCTACCCCCACACTCCCTCCCCCTAGCTTCTTTCAAGAAGTCTACACATAATATGCCTAGGTGTAGAGTTTTTGGTATTCATTCTGCTTGGTGTTCTCTAAGCTTCTTGGATCTGTGGTTTGGTGTCTGTCATTAATTTTGGAAGATTCTCAGCCATTATTAACTTAAATATTTTCTCTTCTCTGTATTTCCACTAAGCAAAAAGTATATAATGCATCTTTTGTAACTGTTCCACCATTCTTGAATATGCTTCAATTTATTTTTCATTCTTTCTGCTTTATGCATTTCTGTCTAGGAAGTTTCTACTGACCTCTCTTCATGCTCACTGATTTCTTTCTCAGTCATGTTCAGCCATGTCCAGAAAGGTATCCTTTATTTCTGTTACGGTTTTTTGTTTGTTTGTTTTGGTTTTGGTTTTTTTGGAATCTCTTTTTTCTTCTTTTTTGGAGTTTCAGTATCTCTGCTTACATTGCCATTTGTTCTAGCATGTTGTTCACTTTTCCCATTAGAGTTCTTATCATATTAATCTTAGTTATTTTAAGTCCTTGCTCTGATAATTTCAAAATCTCTGCTATTTCTGAATGTAGTTCTGTTGCTTGCTTTGTCTACTTAGAATTTGATTTTTCTTGATTTTTAGCATGGCTTGTAATTTTTTTTTGTTGAAAGCTGACCATAATATATCAGGTAAAGGAACTGAGGTTTAGACCCTTCATGTTAAGTTTTGTGTTTAGCCAGCTAGGAGTTATGATGTGAGTAAGTTTTTGTGACTGAGGTATCTTAGGCTTCAATTTCCCATTATGTTTATATTTTGTCTCTTCTGTTGTCATTTTTGTCTCTTCTGTTGCCTTCCTTAGAAACCCCTTCTTAAGTAGACTGTGAACCTTGAACTTATTTCTTGCTTTAGTTTCCTGTTACACAGGAGTCCTGTGGATGTGTGGAAAGGAAAGAGGGAGGGGAAACATTCCGTAGTCCTATGATTCGGTCCCAGTCTTTTAGTAGTCTGTAACCCTGAGCTGTGACTTTCTCAAGTGCTCCTTGGCCTTCTACAATTTTAGGTAAGACAGGGGTCATAGAAGGGCATGAAGTTGGATATTTTTCTTCCAGGCAGGCAAGTCTCAGTAAAGTAGTTCCCTTGAGGGCAGGTGAAAAACAGAAACCTCCCGGTGTATTTCAAAATTGCTATTTTCCCATCCCGCTGTAGAAAACAGGAGAAAATTTTTCTTTGAACTTCACAATGAAAATCTGGTGGGATTCTAGGAGGTAAAACTCACAAGTATGGGGTCCCCCTAAGACTCTACCCTTGGGAGTTTTGTTTTGTTTTGTTTTGAGTCAGGGTCTCACTCTGTTGCCCAGGCTGCGATGCCATGGCATAATACGATGATTACAGTCATAGAAGCTTTGACCTCCTGGACTCAGGAGATCCTTTCACTGTAGTATCCCGAATAGCTGGGACTTAAAGTACGTGCCAATATGTTCAGCTAATTTTTTGATTTTTTATTTTTTTGTAGAGACAATGTCTCCTATGTTGCCCAGGCTGGTCTTGAACTCTTGGGCTCAAACAATCCTCCATCCTTGACTTTCCAAAGTGCTGAGATTATAGGTATGAACCAATGTGCCTGGTTAGAGGTTTTTAACTCTCAAGCAAGACTACAATAAACCTTCAGCAGTTAATCATTTACAATTCCAGTTTTCATATCCTTCCTAACTCCAGTGCCCAGCTCCAGCAATTTCTGCTCTCAGTAAGCTTTGATTTTCACTATTCTTCTGTCTAGTTTTGGGGACATCAGTTTGTTCTGTGACTGTAATTCTCTGACAGATCTAAGAATTAGTGATTTTCATTTTTTTCAGATTTTTCTTGTTTTGAAGATGAGAGAGGCAACTTCCAAGTTCTTTATATGCTAAAGTGAAAATGGAAAGTCTCTGAATTGCTTTGTAAAATTATGTTTAAATGATGAAAAATAATAGGTATTTGGTGCATGAATATTAAATAAATTTTTTAAATAAATAAAATTAATTCTAATTCATTCATTTAGCAAACAAATATCTGTTGAGTGTTTATGATCCAGGAGTTCTAGGTTTTAAGGATACCATGATGAATTAAATAGACCAGCCTTATCCTCATGGAACTGACCTCAAAGTGGGGGATGTACAAATGAACCAAATTACATTTATTTAAGTTGTAATGCCAGGCATTAATAAGTATCCAAAAGCAAGATAAGAGGATAAAGAGACAAGGTTGGAAGGTGCTATTTGTAATTGTGTGATCAAGAATGATCTTTCTGGCAAAGTGGTGGCTAATACTTGTAATCCCAGCAATTTTGGAGGCTGAAGCGGGAGAATTGCTTGACTCCAAGAGTTTGAGACTAGCCTGGGCAGCATAGCGAAACCTCATTTCTACAAAAAAATAAAAATATTAGTCGTTTATGGTGATGCATGCCTGTAGTCCCAACTACTCAGGAGGCTGATGCAGGAGAATTGCTTGATTTGGAGGCTGTGGTGAACTGTGATAGTGCTGCTGCACTCCAGCCTGGGAGACAGAGTGAGACTCTGACAGAAAAAGAGAGCGAGAGAGAGAGACATGCGAGAGAGGGAGAGAAAAAAAAAGAGGGAGAGAAAGAGAGGAAGGGAAGAAGGGAAAGAAAGGAAGGAAGGAAGGAAAGAAGGGAGGAAGGAAAAGAAAGAAAAACAGGAAGAGAGACAGAGAGGAAAGGATGAAAGGGAGGAAGGGAAGGAAGAGAGGAAGGGAAAAAAGGGAGGAAAGTAAAGTAAAGAAGGAAAGGAAAGGAAGGAAGGAAGGAAGGAAGAAAGGAAGGAAGGAAGGAAGGCCTTTCCAAAGAGATAAAAGTAAGCTCAAGTGGATTATACCAAATTTGGTTCACTTACTCATCCTTTGATGCACTTTGAAGTTGTTTCCCTCTTTTGATTATTGTAAAAAGTACTGATACAAACATTTGTATACAGTATTTGCTTGAATACCCATTTATAATTTTTTTTTTTTTTTTAGTTGGAGTCTCACTCTGTCGCCCAGGCTGGAGTGCAGTGGCGGCTCCCCGGCCACCGCAGCCTCGACCCGCTAGGCTCCCGCGATCCTTCCGCCTCCGCCTTCCGAGTCGCCGGAACTACAGGCTCGCGCTACCACGCCCGGCTAATTTTTTGATTTATTGTAGAGATGAGGTCTCGCTTGCCCAGGCGGGTCTCGAACCCTCGGGCTTAGGTATAATTTTTTTGTGTATATTTCTATAAGGAAAATTATTGGATCATATAGTAATTCTTAATTCATAAACTATTTTTTTTGGAACTGTCAAACTGTTTTCTGTGGCAGGTACACCATTCTACATTCCTACTAGCAAGGTACAGAATTCCATTTACTCTACATCCTTGCCAATTGCTACTTTTAAAAATTATCATTAGAGTTTTCCTAGTGGGTATGAAATTTTATCCCATTTTGATTTTGATTTTTTTAAACGATAACGACATTGGGCATCTTTTCAAGTGCTTTTTGACTATTCGTATGCCTTCTTTTTTTTAAAGATGAAAAGTAAAAGTCTCCCTTTGTTTTTATTTTTTTAACTTAAAAATTTTTTTATTTTAAAATTGTGGAGTACAATTCAGGGTTAGGTATACAAATATTCTTTGTGCAGGTACCCTTGCTGATGAGGTGTGCCCTCCCTTCCCCAGGCAGATTTCCACTACTGTCAATCCCACCTCCCCGCCCCGTATGTCTTCTTTGAAGAAGTGTTTATTCACGCTATTGTCCAGATTCTTATTGGGTTGTTTGCCTTTTTGTTGTTGAATTATAGGTATTCTTTATATATTCTGGATACTAGACTGTCATCAAATATATTATCTGCAAATAAAAAAGGTAAGCTTAAGCAGAATTGCTTGAGACTTTAGCTTATGACTTTAGGCCTTTGAGTTTTATTATAAGTGTGATGGCAAGTCACAAAAGGCTTGGGACAGACAAGAGATAGACCCTCACAAATGTAATGAAAGGGTCTCCTCAGCTACTATACGGACAGCAGAGAAGGGGAAGAAGGGAGACGGGTTGAGACTGTCACAGTGATTCATATCAGAAGTGATTTCAGCTGGGGCCAAGCTGATAGCCTTGGGGGTGGGGAGTAGGGTCAAATATGGGGTGATTTGGAAAATTGAACCAGTTGGTCCAAAAACCATAAAAGAAGAATTTTTTTTTTTTTTGAGTTGAAGTCTCACTCTGTTATCCAGACTGGAGTGCAGTGGCGCTCCCGGCCACTGCAGCCTCGACTTGCTGGGCTCCGGCGATCCTTCCCACTCAGCCTTCCAAGTAGCTGGAACTACAGGCGCACGCTACCACGCCCGGCTGATTTTTTTTATTTATTGTAGAGATGAGGTCTCGCCAAGTTGCCCAGGCGGGTCTCAAACCTGCAGGCTCAGGCAATCCACTCACCTCAGCCTCCCAAAGTACAGGATTACAGGCTGAGACATCGAGCCTGGCTAAAAGAAGAATTTTTAAAAATAGTTCCAATCTCTTCATTCAGTTGAAAATTCTTATTAGTGGTTGCTTACATTTCTCAATTTTTAACCTATATAAAATATTTAACTTGCTAACCTGCTTTATCACTTATTACAAATGTTTTCCCATGCAAATACATTTTATTTTAAAGCATAATTATAAGGAACACATAATATTTGATCATGAGGTACACCAAAATTTATTTATCCCATCCTCTACTGTTAAACATTTAGGTTATTTTCAATTTTTCATTGTTTTATAAATAAACACCTACTACAATGTTTATTCTACTAGCTAGATGCACATATTCTTATTTATTTCTTTAGGACACTTTCTTAGATGCACGTAAAGGATTTGCATGTTCTTAAGGATTTTAAAATGCATTTATTAATCACCCTCCAAATTATCCAGTAGTTTGTGAATACCCTGTCCATGGGGCCTATATTAAGTATTATCTACTCAGCAGAGTATTATCTTTGTGTTTAATCTTTGCCAAGCAGATAGGGAAACAATGTTATCACGTTTTAATTTGCTATTCTTTGGTTGATTATAAGTGAGGTTGAACATTTCCTTGACTACATGATTGACTCTTCTCTAATCCTTACTTAGGTTGTGATTCACCTGTGTGGGCATGAAGGCTATTGGGGTAAGGAGAGGAGCATTTCTGCTGCAAATGACAAGGAACCCAATTCATGTGATTTGAAAAGCCATATTCAGGTCTAATTGAATTCAGGTCTCGAAGGATGTTTTTGGGACTTCATTTCTCACCCTTGTCCTCGGTTCTGCCCTCCATTGTATTGTTTTTTGGGTCTCAGGCGCCTTATCGTACCTTTGTGGTGTCTTTGGTGACAGTCATTCCAGAGCTCACTTATTTCAGCATCAAGCCCAGCTGGCAAAAACACCTGCCCCATCCCAGAAGTCACAGCAAAAGCCTCAGGGGATCCCACTGGTTGTGAGGATGGAGCAGCCAGTCCTGACCCAAGCATGGTGGCCTGGAGAGGGTGGGGCTTTTATAGCTTGGGCCTGGAAGATGTACTCTGGCCCTAAAACAGAGAGACTGAGAGAAAGAAAGTGGGGACGCCTACAATGAATTTGAGAAATTATCACTGAGGGGCAAAAATGTAAAACTTCTACCACAAAGGAAACAAATAACCCTCCTCTCCCTCTCTATCTTTCTCAGGGTCATTGAATTCAGCAAATACTCTTTTTCTGGCATATAAGGACCTTGGCTGGCATGGACAGAAACTGGGTAGCCAACCTTGTTTTCAATGCAATGACATGCGGTACATGCTTATTAATTACATGCAATGGTCAAGAAACAGCAATGGCACTGAAGAAGAAGGAGGATACTCAGGTGTTTTAGACATGGTTTCGTCCCTCATTGAGTTCACAATTCAAAGTAGAAATGAAGTGAGGACTAAATGCAGGTAAAATAACCTAGGGAGATGACATAAACTGGGGCACAGGAGGAGCATTCAAGGCAAGCTTTGCAGGGGCAGCATTTGGGCTGAGCCCTCAAAACTGAGCTGTTTTTCCATAGGTTGAGAGAATGATGATTCTCTCACATGAACCCACAGCATTCAGTATACAGTTTCCAAACCCCTTCTCGCAGAGCTCCGTGCAAATGATGACTTGTAAATTATAGGGAATTAATTGCATCATTTATATTCCCTGCAGATCCAAGCCAGATCTGGTCTCAGCCTCTTTAAAGCAAACAGCGCGGCCACATTCTATCCGTATGGCAGATGCCACTTCTTTCAATTATTTAGGCTCATTTGGATTGGGTGCTGGGGCTGGGCTGCCCAGGCAGACACCCTGCGCAGGACCATGCCTGGGGGTCACTGGGGGCAACTGGAAGGTAGGTCACGCAACACCAGGCTGGCTCCAGCTGCATTTGGTTTGATTCCGATTGGTGAAGACTCGTTAGTAAACAATTTTTCTAATAGTTACCATTTTTAATTTCTCTGAAATATTGGCAGGGGAAGGTTCTGTGGAAGAAAAATGAGCCTTGAGAGATTATTCACTGACACAAGGTGCAGTCATGCTCACAGCCAAGCCAGGTTGCCTTATCAAGGGTTGCTCTCTCCATTCCCTCGCCCAAATTCCCATCAATAACCCACTAACAATAACAAATTGCTACATGACACCCTCACTGTGCTGTTGGGACTAAGCACCCGAGGAGGTGTTTGCAATAAATTCAACTCCTCTCCTGTTCATATTTCATAGAATCCACTGATATTTATGGAGTACTCACCCTGTGCCAGACACACAGTGAACAAGACTGAGAAGGTTCCTCCTCATGTGATGCCAACATTCCATGGAGGGGCACGGACCCAAGCAAAGAAAAATAAACTCACCATTGCAGAGTGGGGACTGCTGTGAAGGAGACAAAACGGGGTCATGAGATCAGAGGAGGTGATTGGAGGAGGCTACTTCCTACTGTGTGGTCGAGGATGACTTCTCTGGAGAGGTGACACTTGAGTCATAACTTGAATGGGGAAAAGGAATCAGCTATGTGAAGAGCCAGGGGAAGAACATCCCAGGAAGAAGAGACAAGCTGGTGGCAGAGAGGCCCGTGGAGTTGAACTGTTGAGAGCCTAGGAAAGGGCAGAGACATCTGAGTACATTTTGTCTCTCCGCCTGCTCTCTCCTTCATCTTCTTTCCTCCTCCTCCTCCCTCTAGTCCCTTTCTTCGTCCCTGTTCCCCTCCCTTCGCAGGCCTGTAGGATTACTCTCTGTCGGCTCCTCATTCTGTACCTTCCAAAATCATAGATTTCTGGGAGTCCAGGATATTGTGTTTTTCTGAAAGTTTGGCTCTTGGCAAAGAGCCATTGCTATTTCCATCTTGTGTGGAAAATATAGAATTACCGTGAATTATATTGAAAAATTAGATTCATTCACTGCTGTGATAATTTATCTCCCAATCTGTCTCAGAGAGTTAGCAGCTGGTGAGAAAATAAAATGTAATTTAGGCAAAAAAAAAAATCACTTTTAATCTATGTCTGGCAGGGAGAGAGGCTATTAAGTGAGTTTACTATTTGCCAATCAGGTGGTTTTCTTTAGCACACCCTCAAATGAAATGTTGTGATGGAGACTAATGGGTAGCTTGCTCTTCTTGGATGGTCCCTGCCAACTGCGGGGTACAAAGTCAGGCCCCACTTGAAATTCAAAGCTTCCTAACAGGGGCTCCTCTCAGGGCTCATCTCCTGAGATCCTGTTGGACTTGCTCCTACTAAGAGGATACACTTTATGGCACAGGGGTTTCCCATTACAGTTTCTGCATTAAGAGAGGAGGAGAAACAGCCCCCAATTTTAAGCCTCATCGATTTAAGGTGTTTGAAATATTCCTCTCCGACTGGTAATGATGGCCATTTTTCTTCTCCAGAGTGCCTGATTGTGTGCCCTGGAATGGTTCTGACATCATTGCATGAGTCAGAACACTGAGCTAATCACGCTCTGCCCAGAGCCGAGTCCAGAGCTCCCTGCGTTGGTGAGTCAGCCCCTCACAGTAGCAGCCACTCGGGAACAGCAAGCTTTAGGTGATGACCAATGTCCCCTCCCTGACAGCATCTTGCAATATTGGGACAGGCTTCTCCCCTTTCTTGCAAAGGATTCTGTTCTCCCTGGGTAGGGTAGCATAGGGTTAATAGGACCCACCTGCTTCCTAGGGAATGAATTTTTTTTGGATGGCAAGGCTGGAAGAGTGGGGGTAGAAGACACTTGCTGCTTTCCATTCTTCCTAGCTTAGAATTCTGCATTCTTGGGGTAACTGAGGCACAGGTGTGAGAGAATGTCCTAGACTCAAATTGGGAGCCTCAAAATGTAGTGGAAGTTTTGCCATTTGCTCATCATATGACCTTAGGGGAAGACTTTCCCGTCTCCTGACTGCAGCTACCTCATCTATAAAGTGAGGAGCCTGGGGAAGATGGGCAGGGTCCCTCCAGCTCAGAATTTATTAATGTGAATTTGTCGGGCTACACAGATATGTGCCCAGCTCTACTCTGCACATGCCAGCTAGAGCACAGACCCTGCATCTAAGCTTGAGCCTCCCTGGAATCCTTGCTGAAAGAACGCTATTACAGGTGACTTTGGGGAATGGATGGCAGGTTCTAATTTGGAAAGGATGCAGAGCAGAGGGGAGCAGCGACTTCTCACTGGGTGCATCTGATGGGATGTCATGCTGTGGTGACTGTTGGTGTCCTCAAAGTAAACTGGGGATTCCCCTGCAGCAGCCCATGGAACCCTCCCGACTGGGGTGTAGTAAAAGAAAGCATGGTATGGTGGGCCCTCTTAGAAGTCACTTGGCCCACCAGAAGTTACCCCAGGCAGAACTCTGCCTCCCTAAAGATCTCACTGACTTCTTGAACATGACCTCTGAGGCCAGGCAAAGAGAGAAAGGGTTTTATTTAAATTCAGTTTGAACCTCCAGGAAAGCCAGCGCTCTCATTAGAAATTCCACCTGCCTCACCTCCAGCCCTCCACCCTGGTCAAGTTTTATATTCCAGTAGAATATAAAAACAGGAAAGACTGTAGTCTGGTGCTGTAGAGTAGGCAAAATGAATAGATATGCAGGGGGGTTTGTGAAAGATGGAGGCACCCTTGTCCAGAGGGAAGGAGGGCTGACTGTGTGCAGAAGAATGAGCTCCTTCTATTCACTCATTCCACAGATCTTTACTGAGCCCTTTCCATGAGCCTAGCACTGATTTCTCTATTGGGGATACAGAGGAGAGAGCAGGAAGATAAGATTCTTGTTCTCATGAAGATTTTATTACAGTTTGGGAAGATAGACGGAAAACTAGTAAACAAATATATAAACAAGCCATTTCAGAGCCAGCAATGCTGTGAGATATAAAGGACAGAGTGCATGGGAAGGTAGGCTACCTTTACAGGTGACTGGGAAAGCCTTTCAAGTGAGGCAATCCTTGAGCTAATATTTCAATGTCAAGAAGGAGCAAGTCCTGAGGCAGACAAGGGAAGAGAACATTCCAGAGAGGTTCTGAGATGAGTGCAGACTGGCATGCATCCAGCCTATGAAGAACAGATTTTGGAGCCTTCTGAAGTTAAAGGAAGGGATCCTGGCAGCTCTCTACTAATATCACCCCTACCCCCCCAAATTCAGAGGGAAGACCCAGAGCCAAGGATGGTGTGGACATGTCAGCGGGCATGAATAGATCCAGCTAGAAATTGGGGGAGCCCTCCAAGGTACAGGGTCACACCGAGCTGGGATCCATAGGGTCACCAGTTCCTTACTGGACCAGGAGAAACAAGAACCACTGCCCCCTTCTTTGGAGTATATCACCAGAAACAACCAGTTGCTTCTCATAGGCAAAGAGCCTCCTCATCTCCCTTCTTCCTATCCCAAACTTCTTGGTCTCTGTACCATCTAGTACATTTACATTAAACCCAATTTTCCTCTTCTCCCTTCTGCTTGAACCCAACAAATTTGAACCTGACCATCTCAGTCAGAACTTTCCCCCTGAAAGAGTGAAGAGACAGAAAATAAACAGACATGAGAAAAGAAGCTGAAGTAAAAAGAAGAGGCCCATCTGAGACATTGGATAACATGTCTCCCTAAATAGTAAAGTTACTGAAAGAAGCAGAGATAATTTTAGGCAATTTTTAATTGTCCTCTCAACGAGATTCAAAATGTCACTGCATTTATGAATCTAAAGCAGAAGCTCATCCATGAAGGTATAAAGAGAGGAAAAATTAGGGCAAACTAGACTAGGAGATTACACAGGGTGAGGATGAAGAATCTGGGCTGAATTTTGGGTCCCCACTCACAGGCTCTGTGATCCTGGACAAGTCCTAGGGCCCATCCATTTCCTATAAATAAGGAGACTTTAAATAGCATCTTCTTCACAGAGTGATGCAAAGCTTAAACAAGATAACAGTGTGTGAACAGTACTTGGCACAATGTCAGGCACGCAATAAGCACGCAAAAACACGTTATTCTTTTAGAGAGACAGCATGAAAATGGAACACAACTGCTTAATTTAGAGATTGTGATGAAGGCAAAGAATGGCGAGCTAGATTCTTCAGGAAGTCAAAAGCAAAATGGAAGGCAAGTTGGGAAAAATATTCCCTCATTAAAAATAATAATAATAAGAGATGAAAATAATATGCTTTAAAAAGAAAAGAGGCATAAATCACAGAGGCAGTAAATTCAAGACAGATATAGGAAGTCAAGTAGGGGAAGCTAGAGCAAATGAAGTCGCATTAATTAATTTTTTTTAAAAATAGGAAAACATATTCTGCTATTCTGCAGGTTGAAAAGACTTACTGAGCAACAGGAAAGGAAAACAGACCAGCAACTAAAAACATCTTAGCAAAAAGTTTGAATTTCAGAGATAAGGAAAATGATTTGCCAAACGTAAGAGAAAATAAAAGAAGTTTATTACAAAGGTAGAGAATCAGACCAGCTTTAGAACTCGCCACAAAAGCAAACACCAGAGAAGACGGAGCAATACAAGGGGAAAGCATGATGGTGAATTCTGATTGTCATTCCAGACGATCATTCCTGGGAGGGCAACAGGAAGGTTTCCTCATACATGAAAGGGCTCAGAGTACACTTCCCATGGGGCTGCGATGAAAAAGAATCACTTGACGATATAGCCTAATGCTTAAGAAATGAATTATATATAAAATTTAAGGCTGCAGAAGCCATAATTTAAAGAATGGTAGAATAGGCTATGAGATACAGCCAAGACTAAATGAGTGTTCTTAATGGAGTTTCATAATTTGCAATTTAAAAAAATATACCTTAGAAGAAGTTAATACCAACTCAGATCTAATACTCTATATTTCTTTTTTTTTTTTTTAACTGGGGAATGGAAGTAATAGGAGAGTAGCAAACCTTCACTAGATTTCTCCTCTTTCATAAGTATTGACAAAGTTTTCTAACATAAAGTAGGGAGAATGGTCATGTTTTTAATTTAAAAACAACTTTTTAGAACAAAAGCAGGATACAGATTTCAAATTCATCACTCAAAAGGGATAGAGAAAATGTATTTTCATAGAGCAATCACAATAAAAATAGAATAAATAAAATAATAAATAAGCATAAAAAGTTTAAAATAACAGAAATAATGCCACTTTTTAAAATTGTGACAACAAATATGAATGAGCTAAGCTTTTTTTGTTAAAATTAAAAGACTATCAATTAAATGATGAACTGGAATCCATCCAGAAAAGTTGAAACCTACTCTAGGACATAAAAGAAAATGAATTAATGTAAATATACACTGTGTTCCTTGATAGGGAGCCTCAACTTTTAAAAGATTCAATTTATTTCATAAACAAAAAATTCTAATAAATATTCAGATGGAATATTTTAAAATTTGGCAAAATGATTTTTATGTTATTCTGGAAGAATAAACATGGGAAAAATCAAAATAACAATTAAAGCAGATGAATAAAGGAGGAACTTATTTTTTATTATTAAAATATTTTAAAGGTGCATGAATTACAAGAATATGGTATGGATAAAAATAAAATATCACTGCAATATGCTAGAAATCCCTAGAACAGACCCCTGTAAGTACGATAAGTATTTCATGACACGGGGTAAAGAATAGATTATTATTGTGCTGAAGTAACTTGCTAGTTATTGGACATTAATAAAATTGATCACTATATCATAGCCCATACCAAATGAAGACAAAATGGATTACGATGTTAAGTGTAAAAGATAAAGCCTCAAAGCAACTAAAATAAAATAATGGTAAAACAAGGATAAATACTTGCTTGATCTCTGGGTAGAGAAGGAACTTCTAAACCAAAAAGCAAAGGAAGAAAAAAAAAAGAGAGAAAATGTAGAATTTAACTAAATAAATAATAGATAATAATTTCTCTTTGATGAAGAGTTCATAAATTAAGTTTAAAGAACAAACCAAACTAGAAATGGAAACGCACACACAAGGTTAATGTCTTGACTATATAGAAATTAATGTCAATTAGATCAATTAGAAAAAAAAAGTTTTTACATCTGTTGATGTATTTAATTACATTTATGGTATTACGAATGTTGAAACAGCCTTGCATCCCACACCCTTACGTTCTTGCTGAAAAACTTTAACCAGAAAGACTTAGTTCCAATATCACGCTCTTCTGTGAAGCCTTCCCTGATCAATACCCTCTGCCCCTAAGTGGATATGACTGCTACCTCCTTTCTCCTTAGGTACTTTAATATATTCCTTATGAGACATATAATACTTATTTCCTTCACTGAAGATATATTTGTCACCTTGAGAGCAGGGCACATAGTAGTTGTGACAGAAATTGTTAATGTTCACTTCTTCATGAGTCTTTAGCCAGACTACATTTTCTAGTCTCCCTTGCACTTGAATGTGGTCATTTACCTGAGTTCAGGCTAATGGAACACAAGCCTAAGTGATACGTATTTTGTTTCCATAGCTGGCCTGCAAACGAACAAACAAACAAACCAACAAACATCCTCATGCAATCCTTACTCTTTTACCCCATCCACTGGCTGAATCAAGGACTAAAGGAAGGCAAATGACAAAATAAGAGGAATCTGGGTCTCTGAATTCTACAAGAAGCAATGCTTTCCTCATGACTTGTATGACACTAAAAAATGACCATAAAACAGATTTACACTGTTTTAAGGTACTAAAATTTGAGGGTTGTTTGTTATCGTTGGTGTTCAAGGAATGTTTCCTAAACAAATAAATAAAAAGGATTTAGAAAGTTGATACAAATATTATATTGCTCCTTCTAAAGTGAAGTCTCCTTTCGGGAAAGAATCTCTCCATTGCTGTTTCACTTAGATGATGAAGGTCAGTAGAGCTGCAGAGGTGACAAGGGACTAAACAGGATGTGGCATTACCATATTACCACAATTTATTCTTATCTTTATCAATTTTATTTTAAAAACTCCATAGGACTACAGTTTTTTTGGTTATTGTAGCTGTTTACTTAAATAAAATTGTGACTTGGAGAAGTCTTTTATATGCCCTATGAGAGTGAATCAATCAAATTAAGAATTGGGAAAGACTGATAAGGTATTCAACTTATCCCCTACTTTCAGAAAGGACTGTATTAATATTTTCAGAGAATATCTTTTTATAAGGGTTTAATAATCCTTATCTCAACGTTATTTTCTATATGTAGCCCAATCTCTTATGCTGCACCACCATGAATACACTGGAAATATAGAGGAATTCTTAAAAAAACAGAAAAGATGGAAATGGAAGTTTGAAAAAATGATTAGAGAAAATCACAGCCCAATCACATTCAGAAGACTATTACATATATGGAATAAGTTCTAGCGATTTTTTTTTTTAACTGGAAGATGTACATGTTATTCTTTAATATGTGATTTTTAAAGATACTTTTTCTATTAAAATAACACAAAGCAAAACATTTGGCAGGTTTTTAAAAAAATTATTTTAATTTTTATTTCACTTATTTCAAGTTAACTCTCTACCAGGAGCTTGAGGATCTGTGAGGTCCAATTCAAATGACCACTAGGTGATGCCCACTGCCCATTCTCCATCCCTTTGCCCCCTCACCCCTCACCTCTGGGCTGTGCCATAGCCTTGTGCCACTGCCAGACAGTAGTGCTAATGTTGGCTTTGTTGAATTCTCCAGTTTTCCTCTCTGCTGTGTCTAGCATGCTGCCCTTGGGAGACAAAATCAGGGCTCAACCGGAACCATAGGAATAGGAGGAAAAGGTAGCATTTTTTTGCTAGCTTTATGAGACCTTCTTTTAGAGCTGTTTTAATCTTAGAGTCACAGGATACCAAGTACAAGAGGTGGGCCTGGGGGCAAATGTCAAACCAGGAATTAGGATGGAAGCAGCTAGATAATGGCACCTCCTTTGTATGTGGTTAAGTAGGTCTATAGGCAATGCTCGACCACAGGCAAATACAGTGGGTGCAGGGGTTGCTGGGGCCCATGAGGTAGTTGCTGATCCCTAAAAGGCACAATGAGCTACTAGTATGTTCTTACTAGCAACACATTTTGCCACTGACACCACCAGTGGAGACATAGTATAATGAGCTGAACTGGTAGGATTACAGGTATTGTCAAATACACAGAGAAAAAACCAACCTAGAATTACCAGGCATTTGAGGTAAGCCAATCCCACCAAACAGAAAAACAAGCAAGAACAACACAAACAATAAATCCTGGAACAACTAAGCAGAGGAATGAGAGTTAATGAGGCAAACCAATTTTTGGAAATCAGCATAAATAATATCCTTACAGGTCGAAGGAGATATTAATTGAGTCTTGGTAACTAAGTTTTGACTACCAAAATAAACTCCATACATGAAGCGAGGAACAGAATGAATATAGCTGGACTAAATGAGTGTGTTAGAAGATCTTACCAAGGAATGTTTCCTGAATGTAGCAGAAAAGAACAAAGAGACTTACATATAAGAGAAAGTTAAGAGACAATGTTATTATCATTATTGAAGCTAACATTTGTTAAATGTTTACTATGTATCTCAGTATATATGTTTGTATATTTCACTTAATTCTCAAAACAGCTCTATGAGATATTTATCTTCAGTACCTCCATTTTATAGACAAGGAAACTGAAGCACAGATAAGTTAAAGAATTTTTCCAAGGTCAGAGAGTTAGAAGCACATACAGAAGACTCTATATGTTCCTACATCTATCTAATAGGAATTTGTCATTAAAAGAGAATGGAAGATACAATCAAACACATAACAGAAGTGAATTTCCTTAGAACTTTAGAAAGACACAAAGAGTTCTCAGGCTGTAAAGCAAGGAAAATGCAAAATAAACCTAAATGGTGGTGAAATTGTGAAATACCAAGAAAACAAACCAAAAAATCAAGAAACATCTAAGAATGCCTGGAGAGAAGCAGGTTATCTACAAAGAAAGAAAAAATTAGGTTAGTATCTAATCAAATTCATTGAATTGCTCAAAAGTAGGTAAGACTTTGGAAAGTCTGATCACAGGAAAAAAAGATATTCTAATAAACACATAAGAAGTTAGTAAAGGGACATAACTAGAGATACAGAAGAAATATGAAAAAGTAAATGAATATACACACAAATATCAACAAATACAGACACATACCCATAAGCTGGAAAATCTAGGGGAAATCAGTAATTTTCTGGAAAATAACTTGAAGACGAGCATCTGAAAAGTTAAAAAGATAAACTTCTATCCAAAATGATTCCAGACTAGATAGTTTTATGGGAGGCCTATATCATACTTTCAGGAAACACAAATGATCAAAATAAATATTAAAAATGTGTTCGAGGGCACCAGTATGAAAGAAAATGCAATTAAAGCAATATTATACTTTTCCTAACAAACCTGGAAAAAAAAAGACAAATAATAATATCAAGTGTTAGCAAAGACAGATCAAACAAAATCTCTCATTGCCTTGCAAGAGAATGGTGTGAACTGGTGAAGTAGTCTTGGAAAGCTGTTGGCCTGTCTAACAAAAAATACATACACTCTTCATCCAGCAATCCCACTTCTTGGAATCTGTTCCACAGAAATACTTACATATGTGTTTGACAATGTATATATGGGGCACAGCACTATTTGTAATGAGGAAAAAAAAAATCCCAACCTAAAAATGGAAGAAGCTAAATAATTTGCAGTATATTATGGAATGCTATAAAGCCATTAAAAAGAATGAGTCTGATATGATATGAATTTTCAAGACAAATATTAAGTAAAAAAGCAAGTTGAATAATAATATATAACATATCCCATTTACTAAACAAAACTAAGTACAAATATAAACGTAAGTGCATAGAAAGAGGACAGAAAGCATGCATAGAAAACTATTAGTTTACTTGCCTAACCAGAATGTGGCAGAGCAAGGCTTCTACCCAACTCCAGTGGTTGTACTCTTCCCATTTTATAATATTACCTTTATTTAAAAATACACATATACTCCAATATTCCATCTACAAAGTTAAGTAAATTAAACTCTCAAGATATTGAAGCCAGATGTGGTAGCTCATGCCTGTAATCCCAGCACTTTGGAAGGTCAAGGTGGGAGGATTGCTGGAAGCCAGGAATTTGAGACTAGGCTGGACAACATGGCAAAATCCAGTATTCACAAAATTTTGGTTACAAAAAACTAGCCAGGCATGGTGGTGCATGCCTGTAATCCCAGTTGCTTGGGTGGCTGAGGTTGGAGGATCACCTGAGCCCTGTAGTTTAGAGGTTAGAGTGAGCTACTCCAGCCTGGGTGACAGGGTAAGACCTTATCTCTTAAACAAAGAAAGGACACTGAAGAAGTTTTGTGCTGGGTAATATAAATTTGGGGACCAAGCAAGAAATGTTATAATGAACTATAAATAAAAACATCTAATGAAATATATTTTTGCTTATTTTAGTTTGTTACAATTCTTAGTGCTTTCTACTTTAATACTAAGAAAACAACCAAGATACTACAGCATTTCAAAGGCATTGCTGTGTCAAAATATTTTAAGCAGTAATTGTAAAACAGGATGAACTAGCAATATATCCAGCATGGTCCATCTCATCTTTCATATATGTATAAACTTTATTGGATTAGTCACCAAAATACATTTTAAAAAATTTTCTGGTATTTTATTCTTTCCCACTACATTTACCATGAATGGCATGTATAAATCATATGCTTAAAAAAAAACACAACAATGTGAGTAAAGGAATACAATACAAGCTAACAATTAAGTGTCATTTCCCAAATAATTCTAAGTATAAATATTTTTATCTACATAGGTTATCACTATTTATATTTTATTAGCAAACAGATGAAGGGCCCATAAAAGTTAAGTAGTCTGCCAAACATCAGAATGATCAATAAACAACAGAGCCTCTGAGTTACAGACTAATGCTAGTTGAATGCTCTTTTTAGCTTCTTACCTATTTATTCATCAGTAACCAAAGTTAGAGAATAATTAATTGCTTCCATGCACAGGTTACTATTGATAGGGAAATTTTTATGTGAATATACTTTATCTACATATACATGTTTATTTGTTTCATATATTTAAGAGGGCATTAGGAAATGTATCTAGAGCATTTCTCTTAAAAGTACTATGCTAAATCCATGAGTGTTTGGGTCTGGGGAAACACTCAATAACCCTCAGATTTTCTACCCCATTTTCCAAAATACAGTAGCTCACCTAAAGTGATACAGTGATTAGTAGTTCTATTCAGTTCAATTCTGATTCCAATGTATTATAGTATCATGCTTCAAAGATTCCTGTGTCCCTAAAAAGAACCACTGGAGTGAACAACAGCTCTATGTAAGAAAGTGTCTGAATAAAGTCATTATTAGTTTATATGCTACATGTGAGAGATAATTAGCAAAGATAGAAAGGTGATATCTATATTTAGGATTTCATTTTCTTCAAAATTTCCTATTAAGGGGCAAGGCAGTTTTAATTTTAGCCTAGAGAAGAAAATCAGGTGATCGTGCCATCTTAGTTCAGCCCTGCCAGGGTCTCTTTTAGGTCTTAATGGAAAAAAGAAAGTAATATTAAATGTCTGCACATACCCTAAAAACTCACTAGTTATAACCATATCAAATTTATTTTTAAAATTTGCATATGAACATAGATGCTGCTTCTGCATATTTAAAGACTATATAACTATGGTCATAATATCAGTTCCCCCCAGGTACCTTTGCCTCCTTAACATGCAAAGCATAGCTATGAGATGCATTAATTGGAAGTTCTTATTCCTTACAAACTTATACCATTAATAAATCCCAGCCGTACAAATGTACAGGTAAAAATGTTTAGTCTTACAGGGAACATTCCTCAAAATAGTAAAAGCCATCTATGAAGTCCAATTTTAATGAAGGTTGGAAGACAGAAGTTGTGTTAATTTATTTGAGGCCCATCTACTGATTTCTACTATGGTAGCTGATTTAAAGCTATTAAAAAGAAAGGGCAAAGGCAGCAAAAGGAAATGAAACATACTTCCAGATGGGACAGGTCTCATCTCATATAACACAAAAGTGATCATCTCCATTAAAGAAATTCCTAAATAAAAAACACATAAGTCCCTAGTGTTTCTGATGAAGATAGCCACAAAATGCCCTGTTATCAGAATTACAAAAGGATAAAAATTAATCTAGAAACAAATTCTGCATGAAACTCAGAAAAGAGAACATGCTATGTATTCCCTATAACCCCATATCCCAGAGAATATCAGTATAATATTTTTAACTTCCCCCTATTAGTTATGGTTGACAATCTCTACATCCCTTTTAGGAGTAACCTACCAAACCAAACTTACTAGGTATAAAACATTTTTCCTGGGATTATAAAATTACTAGAGAAGCCTCAACGAAAGGCTTATAACATTGAATTCAAAATGGCCTTCCCCACTCCTTTTACTTATTTTTATTTTCCTATTTTTTAAATTTTATTATGAATTAACATCTTATGGAGTACAAAGTGATGTTATGATTACAATGTATATAATGTGGCATAGTTAAATCGAGATAATTGACATGTCCATCACCTCAAATACTTATCATTCTGGGGAACAATGTGCTAAGTGAAATAAGCCCGGCATAGAAAAACAAATATTGCATGGTCTCATTTATATGTGGAACCTACTCCTTTTAAACTAGAAGTTTGTTTTCCATTAGCCTTTCAAAATTGCTTAGGTGCACATGCATTTTTATACTTTATTCATCATATCACTTATAGCTCATGCTATAATAATGAGATATTTGATAGCATATATTAAATTAATCAGTATATATCTCTCCCCTAAAACCTTCACATTATGCTCAACATAATAACAACCATCGGTGACCTAAATGGGTTTCTACATAAGTCTCTCATTTACCCAAAATATGTATAGATTTAAGTCCTTCTTTGTGTACACGGTGCTTTAGACACAAATTGATCAGACTATAGGTGTAATGTAGCCATCAGTGCATCCCTCTACCATTTAAATGCTTAAATAAGACTTTGTTCAATTTATACTTTTTTAAACAGTGTAAACATCTTTCCTCATTCTTCAAAGAGTTTCAGCATCACCCAGACACCATCTGGCCATTTCAAGAAATACACCTACTTAAAGTTCAATTGACATGCAAACTAAATGTAAACTACAAAAATAATTTAACAGCCCATGGCAGTTTTAAAATGTAATTCATTAAACATTTCAAATGACCATGAAGGACTTAAAAGTCACAGTTTCAGATCATGAGCTGTAATAACTAACTGCCAATTGACTATAATGCCCTAGATTATAAACTAATATTTACATTACAGGTTAGTTTAACAGTGACTCCACATGAGTTCCACATGTGAAGCATATGGAAAGTCAATCCTGAATTGTGTAAGTTAACTTTTCCCCAAAGCTGAAAACATTAAATTAAAAGCCATCAATAGCACACAATCCTCCAGCAATCTGGCTCATTTAGTCACATGCCAGATATGCATGTAGACTTTTAATAGTACAGTAATGAAGACAAATCCTTTTTTAAAAATCACCCAAACTGGGTCATGTCATTATTACTAACCTCAAGGACATCATTCAAGTTACCATCAGCATCATTCCTAACATACCTTGATATTCTAGCACTTCCTGCAATTTTTACATAAGTGCATGGCACCACCTCCTCCTAGTAATAAAGGGTACAAATTTTAGTAATCCTCTAATTATCCCCCTAAATCTTGCATTGATTTGTTTTCCAAGTCATGCTGATTTCTGTAATATTTTGTCATTTCTACAGTGACAGCCAGGCATCAATGCCCTCATACCAATATCTAATCTTCCTGATTGGTCTTCCTGCGGCATTTCATTTGCCTTTCCATTCCAATTCTAAGGCTTTCAGTGAGTACTTACTGCTTCTGGAATAATACACACACTTTTGATGTCATCTGAAATTACCTTTCTAGTTTTGATATTTCATTATATTCCCCTGTGCATACTGTATTCTAGCCCTACTGGGCTATTTTTGCAGCTCTTTACAATCTTAATTCACCTTACCTTTCACTCATGTTGATACTTCTCTCTGGCATCTGCCTTTCTAATACAATTTGTTTGCCTATGGTAAAAGTCTCCTCCCTTTTTTAACGTTAATAGGCTATTTTTAGAGCAGTTTTAGTTTCACAGAAAAAATGCGAAGAAATGACAGAGTATTGTCCTTATACCTCCACTCTGTCAGCACACAGTTGCCCCTCTTATTCATATCTTGTATTAATAAGATATGATATAATTGACAAATTAATATTGATTTATTGCTATTAACTACTATCTGTAGCTTACAGTAGAGTTCACTTTTTGTGTTGTACGTGTCTATGAGTTCTTATAAGTGAATAATACTATGTATCCACCAATAATGTATCAAACAATAGTTTTACTTTGATAAAAATCCTCTGTACTCTGCTTATTCATCCTTCTCTCTCTCTTAACCCCTGGCAACCACTGATCTTTACACTATCCCTATAGATTTGCATTTTCCTGAAAGCCATTCAGTTGGAATCATGCACTATTTAGTCTTTAGTCTTTTCAGACTGGCTTTTATCACTTAGCAATTTGTACTTTAGGTTGTACTTTTAAGCTTTGATAGGTCATTTGTACTAACTGCTAAATACTTTTCCATGTACATACATACCACAGTTGGTTTATTCATTCATCTATTGAAGGATACCTGGAAGGCTTCTACTTCTTAGCAATTATGAATAAAGTTGCTATAAACTTTGGTGTGTGGGTTTTTATATAAACACAGTTCTAAATTCATTTGAATAAATAGGGAAGACAATGTTAACCTTTGAAAGAAGTGGCCAAATGTCTTCCAAAGTGGCTATACCATTTTGCATTCCCACTAGCAGTGAATTGAAAGTTCTTGTTACTCCAAATTTTTGTCAGCAATTGATGATGTCATTTTTGGAGTCTAGGGTGTGTAGGGTTTCTCATTGTTGTTTTAAATTGCGATTCCATGGTGACATGTGATGTTGAGCATGTTTTAATTTGCTGATTTGCCATCTGTATATCTTCTTTGATGAAGTCTTTTGCTCGTTTTTAAATTGGGTTGTTTATTTATTTTTGAGTTTTAAGAGTTATTTGTGGCTTGTCTTTTCATTCTCTTAACAGGGTACTTCACAGCAGAGTTTTTAAGTTTAATAAAGTCTAATTATCAGTTTCTTTTTAAAGATCATGCTTTTGGTATTGGATCTAAAAACTCATTGTCAAATCCAAGATCACCTAGATTTTGTCTGATTTTGTCTTCTAATAGATTGAGAGTTTTGCAGTTTAGGTCCATGATCCATTTTGAGTTAATTTTTGTTTTGTTTTGTTTTGTTTTGTTTTGTTTTGTTTGCAAAGGATGTATGGTCTGTGACTAGGTTCTTTTTTTTACAATGTAAATTCCCAATTGTTTCACTGACTGTGATTTGTTGAAAAAACTGATCTCTACATTGAATTGCCCTTGCTTTTCCATGAATATTACTTGACTATCTTTATTTGGATCCTGGCAATTTGATAGAAATTGCTTTGAACCCATAGATTACTTTGGGTAGTAGGTATCTTGACAATATTGATTCTTCTGATCAATGAGCATGGATTATTTTCCTAGATTTTTGTATCATCTTTGATTTATTTCAGTGGTATTTCTATACACCAACAACGTTCAAGCTGATAATTAAATCAGGAATACAACTTTGTTTGCAATAGCCACACAAAAAATAAAATAAAATATCTTGGAATCTATCTAACTAAAGAGGTGAAATACCTCTA